>VYZV01031238.1:125154-137207 GCA_013401275.1 Pandion haliaetus | reverse complement strand
GTCACTGATGAGGTCGGCCTGGGCCAGAGGCGGGTCCGACTTTTTGGAGCCGGGGGAGCTTCTAGCAGCTTCTTACAGGAGCCACCACTGCGGTCCCCTCCCCTGCTACCAAAGAAAACCCGTGCCACGCAAACCCATGACACACATCCTAAGAGGGCAGAAGCGAGATGCAACTGAAGACCGCTGGTCATGGGTGCTGGTACAGCATTACAGGATTTTTTATTTCACATTAGAGATAAATCTGCACTGGTGCAGAAGAATCGGTGAATGGCTACAACGACGGGGTGGGAGGGGGCACAGTGCCCCCAGTTGCAGCAGGAGGACTGCATAGTATGAAGGATAGAGCTGCAAAGAGAGCTCAGAGGACACCAGTGGGGGGGTGGGGGTGGATGTACTAGTGTGGACTACTCCAGGGAAAGCCCTGCTTTGTTGAATGCATGCAACAGCCTGAGCCAGCTCCACAGGTTGTGCCACCGCATCTGTGCCACCAGACAGTGGTCAGTAGATGAAAACCTGTGTGGGGATGCTTGCAGTGAGTCACACCTCCTCCATTCCCTGGGGGCAAAGCCCCAGAAGTGACATGAAACTGTACCCAAGAACTTGACTCTGTGAGACAAAACATGATTGCTGTGAACCTCAGGCATTTGGTCAGTGTAACAATGTAGTGGCATTGCCAAATGGGTGTTCTGTCAAAATTGTGATGGTATCCTCATGGGCCCCAGAGGAAGCAAGAAATGTTCCAGAATTTGTAACTATTAATTTATACTCATTTATACACAGGCTGTATCCCTGAATATCAATACTGTGACATTTACATCCTTTCTTTTTCCCACTTCGACATATAGCTTGGTGTTTGGTTCAACTTTTTGTTTACTTTCTGAAGTTCACTGGCACTGCCCAAAGCAAAGCACCTTGCTTGACAAGGCAGTGTGTTAAACAGCAGTGCTGCTGCACAGAAATAGCTTTACAATAAGATGTAACAATGAGCTTATCAGTCATCAAAGCCTTGAGGTAGCTTCGGAAGAAATTACTTAGCAAACACCAGGAATGGTGGCCCACACCTCAGTGTGGGACTCGGGTGTCTTTCTGAGATTTGATTATTTTTTTTTTTTTAAAGACCTAATGGGATATATTGATAGAAGAAGAAGTTCAGTAGGCAAGTATTTCTGTTAGCTACACTGTATTTAACAGCCTGGTCTTTTAACAGTCATTACCAAGTCTTTCCAAACAAACCCAAAGCTTAAACCAAGCACCAACAAGCAAATTCTCCACCAGCATCTTTGCTGGTGGAGGCACAGAGGACTGCATTGTCAGGTAGGGGTCACCCAGCAGAGGTCCACCAACTTCTGCAGAGCTGCCTTTGTGTACACAGCTGAAGTCCGGACCCTCTAGGTGCAAGGCACCAAGAAACAGAGCAAGTAATTGCTTCACAGTTTCACTGAAAATAAAAAAGGAAAACACTCAAGTACTGACAGCAGATGACTCAGTATGATGAGTGGTTTATAAATATTTAAAACATCAGTCATCCCAGATGAGACAAAACCTAGGTCAGCCTTGGTATGACATGGTGAGTTACGCTGAGCAAAGAGGATAGGCTTCCTTCCTTGTCAAAAGCAGCACCTGCAGGAGATGCTTCTGAAGTACTTATTTATGGGGATGAGTTTTGAAGGATCAAGGATGAGTTGATTCTGCATACTCCCAAGGGTTGCAGTACAGCATAACAGGAGAGGGAAGAAAGTGCAAGTGAGCTCAACCTGAAGCCACTTCGTGGCCGGCAAAATAAGGTGAAGTGCTGTAATTTCTGTGAAATGAATAACCAATAGATAAGCCCTATAAATTTATCATTATTACTAATTACCAGGGATCAAAATAGCATCTAAAGGCCTCTACCTAATAAAATTGTTACTGATGTCATCTGGAGTGGGAAATTAATCCAACATCTTTGCAGTGTGCTTTGAAATTGGAACTAGCTGTTCATATTTCTCCTATGAAGAAAGACTGAGAGGGTTGAGCTTGTTTAGCCTGGAGAAGAGAAGGCTCCAGGGATGCTTTATAGCAGAATTCCAGTACTTAATGGGGGCTTATAAGAAGGATGGGGACAAACTTTTTGGCAGGTCCTGTTGCAATAGGACAAGGCCTAGTGGTTTTAAACTAAAAGAGGGGAGATTCAGACTAGATATAAGGAAGAAATTTTTTACACTGAGGGTGGTGAAACACCGGCACAGGTTGCCCAGAGAGGTGGTAGATGCCCCATCCCTGGAAACATTCAAGGTCAGGTTGGACAGGGCTCTGAGCAACCTGATCTAGTTGAAATTGTCACTGGTCATTGCAGGGGGTTTGGACTAGATAACCTTTAAAGGTCCCTTCCAACCCAAACTATTCTGTGATTCTATGATATTGCAGATGAAATTCTTCCATTTGGTGTATGAAAGTTTCCCTTCTGTGCGTCATGTATGTAATTGAAATATCCAGTCATTTTCTTCTTTAATTTTCATTTGGCAGCTCCTTTGATTTAAACTGACTTTTCAAAAGATGGTCATAATATCCTTGTATATGTTAAAAGTCAGCTCTTTTCTTCAGACCTCCCAGCACTTTACAGAATCTTTGTTCTCATTTTGTAGAAACACACACTGAACACAGGCAGTACTCATGGTTATGCATGGCAGGCAGAGGAGATAGTCAAGGATGGAGGATGAATTGAGTCAACTCCAAGGACTCTGGGGCATTCCCAAAGCACTCAGGCTTGAAGTGTGACCTGTTAAATCGAGTATTTGGCTAATATTCCAGGGTAATGAGTGCTAAAATTGCTCCCACCTCATTATATCCCTTAAAGTTGGATGTCTGATTTAGTGGACTCAATCCATAGACACACACTGGAGAGGTAGTTGGGAACCTGCAAAGGGTGGCGAAATTAATTTTTTCTGTAGACATCTAGTAAGCCTCGTCTAGGGACAGTGGTCCAGACGCACAAGCTTTTAACAGCATAGCTTTGATGAGGTGAATCCTACCCTTTTTTCTTCTTTAGAACAGCTTCTGTTCCAGGGTTGAATGCTCAGGAAATTATGTGCTTGTTCTGCCAAAGGGCCCCGGGTTTTTCTGTGGGTTCCTTTGGTTTAAATCTCAAAAGGTCTGCTCCTGAAACCATCATCTTCAGCTGGGAAGCAAATCCCTGACCTGATCGGTAGAAAGTCCATTCAACCATCTTCATGCTAATACCATGAATAACTTCTGCATTTCCATTAGGCCTTCTCTTGCAGACAGGAACTAAGCCATGTTCCAGGTCTTAGAAAATCTTAGCTGTGATGCAGTGGTATCAGTGGCAGATTCCTTATTTACTAGAATGGAGGAAAGAAAAAGTTCTTACAGACTTGGGACATGAAACTGTTTCATTTATTCCATTAATTTCAGATAGCTCTGCATGCCAGGATAAAGAATATAGTAAATTAAATAACTAAATAATATATATTGAGCGATACCCTAAATTATTCCTTTTCCCTCTTATGTACTGCACTGTATCTTGGTTATTTTTTCATTAATTACTTTGAAGCAGTGACTGCCAATATATTTGTGTCCTGTACTGTCTTGCGTATAGTAGTCCTTAAATTAAAAAAAAATAGCTAAAAAAATGTTATGTTTTTAAATTACATTCCCCTTCTCATAAAATGTGAGAAGTTGACTAAAAGCTTAAGCAGATTTGATTTTTTGTGATAGGACTAGAACAAGCAAACTCACAAACATATAGATAATAGAGTAGATGAGTATATTGTCAAGACCTGAAATGTGCTTATTTCTGCAGTATTAGAAGCATAAGGTTATACAAAGTCTTGATTTGTCTTTTTAAAGTAACCGGAGAGATTTTAATATTTTGACATAAATTGAAGTCCTAGGGGCTTTAAAAAGACCACTTGGTATCACAGGATTTGGGATAAAATGTTAAAAATGCTGACCAAGAACAAAATACGTCAGTGAGTTGAAAAATTTCACTTTAAATTAAATTCTTCTTAGCTTATCTACGTTAATTCTGGGCTAGGCCAAGGAGTACAGAGAAAGTGCTCAAGAAGTTGCAGGTTTCATGAGTAATACAGATACCAATCTGAAGGTAAAAGCAATGGGGCACGTGACTAATGTGATAATCTCAGAAGCCCTCATGAGTCCCTTCAGTTGATGATGAAGGTGGCTAAACTGGTTTTTAAGTATTTTCCTGTATTAAAATACTTAACAGCAACATCCATCATAAAGAGGCTGTTTTACCCATAAACACATTATGAACATCATCAAAGACGGCTGCTGTTATCTGCACAAATTTCCACTGTGTGATGGAGTAGGCACAGCTACAGCTCTGAAACTTGCTGGCTCTCAGCTCCCAGCAGAAACAGCAATTCATTTAATGCTAATGGCTCAGAATATANTGTCTTTTTCTTTCTTTATGCTGTGTTTCAGCTCAGCAAAATATATGAAGACACACTATAAGCCATAGCATGGTTGGGGGATAATAAACCCAGTAGTGGGTACTCAGTTACTGTGATGCAAGTGGTGCTGCTTTAGCAAATTTACATGTTACTAACAGCAAATGTCACTTGTTAAAGGCGTGTTACAGAAGAGGAGGAGGGTCCAGGACCATAGCACTAGCTACCTTTGGATGTAACGAGCAGAAGGGCTAGAGACTCATGTTGCAGAACCTGAGATAAAATTTAGATGTTTCCTTTCATAATTACTAGACAATAAGTAACTATCATTACAACTTCTTTTCTGTGCACAATATCCTCTGCAGCGAGAAGTACGTTACAGGCTATTCCACGATTCCCTTACTGCAGATACTCACAAACAGAGATTGTTATGTTGGGAAGACCTTATATTTTCAATGTAATTAAAGCAATCCACTTGGAAATATTCACTTGTTTCTTTTCTTGTTTTACATCAATATCCTAAATCTCCATTTTCTCCTATTTATCTGTTTCCTTTTCTTACATGGTCCTGTCATGTAATTTGATTTTTCCACACCAGGATGCAGTGACATGCACCATACACAGTTATTTTTAAACCTCAGAAGCAAGCCCATGAGTTTCCACTACAAAGGCTTCTGAAAAACATTGACCTTTCCTTTTTCAATCAATTTAAGACAACTTCTCATGTGTGTTTTTCTTCAAAACAATTTAGGTCAGCTCCTCTCAAAGTTCCTCACCTTCAGACCTACCCTCCAACTCAGGAGGACAGGCTACAGAGACAAAAATGCTCTTTTTACTTCCGTGCCTGCTGCCCTTTACAGGCTGCCAGCCACCAAACTCCAACTTCTGCTACAGAAGACACTTAGCAAGGGGAAAATTACTTCAGAAATACCTGGCCTTCTCACAAAACACTCCAGAGTGAGAAAAGAAGATGGACAAAACATCCTAAAATTGTGAGAAAAGAGCATTTTGATCACTGGTTGCCAAGAGACTGAGGAGGGTTCATCCTGTTTAATGTCTGCTCTCTGGTCTAAGTCAGCTGCCTGAGCTCCTTTCCTCTGTAGCCAAAGAGACAGGCAGGCGCTTGCAGAGGATGTCAGCCTATCCTGAGATATATAAAACAGATAAAGAGTGACTCAGTCTGCAAAGGTGTCTCTCTCTCTAGGGACTACAGAGTGATTGTAGGAAAAGAGTTTAAAGTAGAGACCCTTTAGACAGCAAACATTAGATGAAAGCAGTCCCATCCTTGGGCAGAGACAGTAAGTGCCAGTGCTACGTCTCAGTGTTCTGTCACACAGCATCTCTCCACAACTAGCAGAACCATGACGCCATTCTTCTGAAGTCCAGAAGTGAGATCTGCATGGCCATGGCCTTCATCATTTGGTTGCTTCATTACCTAGCATCTCCTGTTGGCACTATTAATTACCGACTAGCTGGCTGAGCCCAGAATCAGATCTCCATAGAGGGAACCTGCTGCAGAAGAAAATTTCCCTCCCTTCAGGCATCTTCCTGCTTGAGTCATTTTGGAAAAATTTGCATGTCTTCTGTGGTTCATATGGTCCAGAAAGTCTGCTTTTCTTGAGAGAACTTGCTCTGAAGAAATACCCAGAAATTACCACTTTCACCCTCCTGTTCCTGTTCTTTCTTCGCCAGCCACATGACCAGAGCATTAGCAACCAGAAAGCCTAATTCACCTGCCTGTAGAGTCCCAAGTGCATGTGGATTATCCTGTTCATACTGATGACAGAATTTGGCAGTATGTGGCCACGTTGCAAAATAACAGTTCAAAAACTTGGCATTGGAAGAGATAGTACATGCCAGGATTGTGGCGATTTGACACACGTAGCCCTGGCTCAGAAATCCTGTAAATTCTAGCAGGAAGCTGTGATACTGATTCTCCCTTAATTTGGACTGCCCCACACTGCCTGTTTTGTGATGGAAAGACTGAACAGTGCTTGAAGGGGGGAGCTGTTCCCTTTTTATCTATTATTTGATAATACCAGTCCCTAAACTCTAGCCTGGTATGGGGAGTTTTGGAGACAGTATCTAATCCCTGTCACTCCTCAGGATGAAGTAATCTGTCTCATTCTTACTAGTCTTTAACTTTGTTTTCCTAGACTAAAAGGGACCTAACATATCTGCAGTGTAATGATTTGTGTATTCTGTCCTCTTTTCTTTGGGCTTGTGTTTCCTCCCTCCTTCGTATTTTTTCCAAGTTTTGTATTTTTTAATTGGTGGAAAGCTTGTAGAGGAGGAAAAATTTTTTCCTTTAGAACTAATATGGGTGGAACAACTGACAAATTTTCAGGTACACAAACCCTTCCTCAGGTCTGGAGCAGGAACAGCAGACTTTACATTGATGACAGTTTGGGAGCAATACTACTGGTTTTAACTATTATGTTTGTACTAGATTCAAGACAATTCAAGTAAATAGGGTGCCTGCCACCTGTCGAGTACAGGAGAATGTTAGCAAGGGGAGAGATGATAAAATTGTTAACATTTGTGGTACAGCAAAAGAGACAAGTTAGTTCCTTCTGTAGAATAGCAATGATTTAGCATGAGAAGAGATGTGGGAATATTACTGTGCTGTAAAACAACTTTTTCTTCTGAGTCCATGCCTTTCATCTGTTAGAAATATCTCCTTTGATTCCAGCCTCTTGTCTTGAAAGTGCGTAGGCCTCTCCTAAACCTTGAACATAAAGATAAGAGAGGGATTGGTTGTTTTGCAAGAAATAATTGCCTTTTGGCATTTCTGGTGCTTTTGGTGATTGTATATGCATGCTCATTTTGGTATAACAAGAAGTATCCTTTATATGTATGTCATAATAAATTTTCAGCTCATTTCAGAACATATTAGTTACTGTACCATGTCACACCATCTCACCTCCAAAATAATTTAGGAGCAAGGCAAAAATACGTAATATTCCCTCTAAGAGTCTTCAGCTTCCAGGCTTTTGTGGCACAGGTTTTTCTTCAAGTAGAGAAAGTTTCTGTATATTTAAAAACTCTCCATGGATTTCTCTTCCTTGAACTTTTTGTGGTTCCTTTTGAACCCCTGTAAACTTTTAGCTTTTACGTAATCTTGCGGTAAGGACTTCCACAAACTCATTACACTTTTTGTGTGGAATCCTCTCCTTTTTGTCAGTTCTCTGTAGGGACAACTTCCAAAATATTAATGATAGACTTGACAATTACAGAGCTTTCGCTCAATTACCTCTCACTGCCATTTGTGCTCGGGGGGCTTTGGCTGCGGCAGGATCCAGCGGTCTGCTGTAAGAGACTTGTTGGTATAAAATTCTTGGCCAGAAGAAGAGTGCACCACTTCTGCCTGGCAGTAGTTTGGTTGGAACTCCTTGTGACCATTTGCCCAATAGTTTCCCCAAAGGCAAAATGGGGAATCATTTCCAGCAGGAAATTATTTAAACCTTGCCCTATGAGCCCCTGGGAGGGTTGTGGACATGGCATTATTGTCTGCTACAGACAGTCACTTTGTCTCCCTCAGTACTCTTATGATATAGCAGCTAATGATTTACTTGCCCCATTATTTTTCTTACCTGTATTGTGTTTTCTCCTTCTTTCACTCATGCTCTTTCACTCCCTTTTAATCTTCCCTTTGTTACTGCAGAGTCCCTTGTCCCTCTGCTCTCACTGCTTCTCATTATTCTTCCATGATCCCATTGACCGATCTAACCATCATCTGCACTTCTTATAGCCCTAACCTGAAAAAAGGGCCTGGCAGATATTGGAATATGTTCAGAGACTAGCAATGATGATGAAAGGTTTTTTAGTGAAGAGTGAGTAAAGAAATACAGGCTATTAACTTAAAGAAAGAACCTAAGAAAGGAGTTTGGCACATAAAAGAATATGCAATATGAAGAAGTAAATTAGATTCTCCTATTTACCTTCTCTCAAGGGAGCATCTGTGAAACTCAAAGGCAGAAGAAATATTTTTTAAACATACAATTAACCACAAAATGTATTGCCACAAATAAAACAGAGGAAAGAATGTAGCATCCTACAAAAATGGATAGGGCAGGTACGGGGACCCCCACAACTGCATTAAGTGTGTTTAATTACAACGGTTTAACCTAAACCTCAAACTTTTGTTGGGGCCCACATTAACTACTGAGCAAGTTGGTGGAGGAAAAAGAGTGGATAGAAGTTATACAAGCAGGTAAATCTCTAATTCTCCACCATCGTGTTCAGGCCTCTTCCGTCAAAACTTGATTTCTATGAAAGAAAAGCTATTGGGCCACTGCTCCAATTTAGTACAGCAGTCATAGCATGTCAATTTTTTGTGCCTTGTCTTTTTATCACACTCATCAGACCTCAAGAATTCCCTTATTCCTCTGAACCGGTGAGTGTGGAAAGAGAAAGCTGGGCTGCAAGGGAAGAAATCAAAGGCAGGATTTTATTTAAAAATTGCTAGCACACCAAGTTTTCTGTCTCTACCCTGTGATAATGTCCCGCACCCAGGGGTGACTATAGAGCAGAAACAAATTATTAGATAATTGGAAAGGCAGGTACTTACATTTGAACTACAGACAAAAGCACTCTCTTGGGTGGCAACACAGAGGTCTTCACAACACAAGGTCTCCTACTTAGTTAAAGTTAAAAATGTCTGTTTCACTAATAATTCATTTTCAAAACAGATGATTAAGCAGTGAGGCATTCCAAAGCATTTATTACTATTTAATAATGCATGACACAAGGCAGAAGAATTTTGGTGATAATTTGTTCTTGATAACCTTTCTAATTCTCCAGCCTGTTCTGAATCTGGTTTTTTTTTCAGAATGCCTTTAAAAATGCAGACTTCGGTGCAACATGTGAATCATTTAAATCCAAGATCACAATTAGATTGTAAAGCACTGAGTATATGCATACATTTATGAAAAGTACAGGCTTGTGATTCAGCTGCGACAACCTGAGGCTGGTTTTTTTCCAGAATAAAACCTAACCCAGCAAGCTTTAATTGGATCTCTGTGGGAGACAGTTCATGCATTGAACTTCTGTCTCTCCCTGATTTATTTACATGGGTGTATATATGAACAGAAAAAAAGAGTTTCTCATTCCAACCCATTAATGAAACTCTTCTAAAAACATAAAAGGAAAATAAAAACATCAAGGGTTTTGTTCTGATTACTCATGTATAAATTTCTGAAAACTGTGAAGGGGAAAAGGTAGTGTTGCTAATTGTTAAATGGGAGATGATCCAAAAGCCAGAGTCAACAGCCATAGGAGAAAGGTGTATCAGTGGGGTTCTGGAGAATGGTTTTTATATTTCAGACACAGCTGGGAGGCAGGTGAAGCCTCTGGTAATGCCATTTCCTACATGAAACTCCCATGTTCCCATGGGCATGTTTCCCAGTTGTCTCTCTTTGCAGAAATCAAGTCATTAGGTGGTCATTTCTCATCTCTAGGAGACTTGAAGGCTTCAGATCGATACTTCAAGTAAGTGATTAGTGGATATCAAGCATCAGGGTCTGCAATTATCTAATTCAAAGGTGAGGGAAGAAATTGGAAGCAAGTGGCTGCAGGGACTAAAATAATTAGATCAGATAATTCTTCTAATGTGAAGTATATATATTGCAGTTTCATAGGATCAAGTGTCACTCTGATTGAAAATATTGTCAAAATAGAGAAGAGGAAAGCACTGGTTTTATAAGCCTTCATGTCAAACATTTTTATTCTGTCTCTGTGATTAACATCCAAATACAGGTGTCACGGTAGGTTAAATCCCTTTGCCAGGCCTTACAGGCTTCTTCAATGTAAACGTCATTTGAAATCAGCCACTGCCCACCCTAACCCATGTGAAGATCAATCAAAGTTTTTGCCATGGATGAGTGTGCTGCAATTGTGCCAGGTGCACTGATTCTGACAGCAGGTAAATCTGGAGAGAAAGCATGAAATATATTTAAGTTCTCAGCTGACTTCCTATAGGACAAAAAGAGCATTTTGGAAATTGAATAAAGTCTGCATGACGTGTCATCTTGCAGGTTTCCTGTAATAGGAATAGTGTGTGAAAGACAGGAACTAAAGTGGTAAGTGTTAATGTCAATGGAAGGCAGTTACCCAAACCCCTGAAATTACTTCTAAACAACTATAAACTTTTAGAGGCAGAAAAGAGTAATTCTCTCAATTAATGTTATTGATTCCTCATATGAAAAGAGAACCACAGAACATTTAGCCAAATTTGTAATTGCATATTGTTAATCTAAACCAGAAAGGACAAACTGATAGCAACTCAAGCTCCTTCCACCGAGGCACCATACCCTAGAGCACTGTGAACACTTAGCTGGAAGCTGAAGAAGGTACACAAGCTACCAGTGCTTCTGCACAACATAATTGAGAGAGAGCACTGCAGGCTCCAGAGCTGAGTGGGCATGATGTGTCACTAGGGCTAAGACTGAGCAATATTCGTGAATAAATATGTTCCTGGAAACCCTACAGCTAATTCTGAGCTGATCCCTTACTTTAGTAGTATCCACAAAAACCTTCATATCACTACTAGATATGAAACCACAACAGCTCTGTGGAGCTATAAAGTAAAAAACATGGCAGGTATTTGGGACGATGAACAAATTAAGTAGCCGGCATGGAGAGAAAGAGAATTTGATTTTTTTTTTAATAGGACACACAGTATTGAAGAGTGTGCAGTCTTTCACTACTTAAAAAAACATAAAATCATGCTTAACAAAAATGTTAGGTCTGGACACCAAGGTCACTCTAACGTATATGTGCAAACTCACAGGAAGAGAAGTAAATAACATAATGTCTAGTAAAGGAGAGTGATGGTAGAGGAGAACAGTAAGAAGTGAAGTGAAATGAAATGAAATTGAATGAACCTGAATCCAGAAAAGGCAACTGAAGATTTTCTGCAAAACAGAAAGGCAACATGCAGCCAATTTTTCTTACATTTTCTGCTAGAAGTACTTTGAGAGAGTCAGTTTGATTTGCATATCTGTTAGTCCTTACAGAGGTGCTGCTATTTCATCACAACGGCAACTTACATTACAGATCAGCCGCACTTACCCTGATATGTGGTTAGAATCCATTTTAACATCATAAGGGGAAAAAAGGCCTAAGAAATACAGTTATCTTCTGTGCCCAGTAGGATAAACTGCTCTTTCAAAATACATCTCACACTGTAATAGCTGTTGGGAGATGTAGCAGCTCACAGCAGCTATTGCTCTTGAGGTCTAAGGCTTGCATCTGTGTTTACAGAGTCTTTCAGCTTACACAAACTACAGCTGGACATAACTTCTCAGGCCTGCTGTCATGGTTTAGGTTTCAGCCCAGCCATTAACAAAGCACCACGAAGCCGCTCACTCACCCCCCACCCCCACACCTGGCCACGGTGGGATGAGGAGAAAATCCAAAGGCAGGCTCATGGGTCGAGACAAGGACTGGGAGGGATCACTCCCCACTTATGGGCACGGGCAAAAGACAGGCTCAACTTGGGAAGACACCAATTCCATTTAATTTACTACAAATCAAATCAAAAAACCAAGGGTGTTAGGAAGGGAAACCAAACATCAGAAGACTTCCCCCCACCCCTCCCGCCTTCCCAGCTCAACTCCACTCCCGGTGCTCTCTCCCTCCTCCCCC
>VYZV01031238.1:90045-124965 GCA_013401275.1 Pandion haliaetus | reverse complement strand
GCCATCAGCCTCCTCAGGCGCCCCTCCTCCCCCTCCTTCTTCACTGACTCCAGTATCGGCAGAGGTGTTCTTCTCACGTTTCCCAACCCCCACACTACCGGTTCCCCTTCTTCAATCTGTTCTCCCAGAGGCACTACCACCGTCACTGATGGGGTCTGCCTGGGCCAGAGGCAGGTCCGACTTTTTGGAGCAAGGGGAGCTTCTAGCAGCTTCTTAAAGGAGCCACCTCTGCAGCCCCCTCCCCCACTACCAAAGAAAACCACACCACACAAACCCATAACACCTGCAAAGGGAGTTGTGGTGCAGGTTCGTCCATGCAATGTGAGAGGCTTCTAACCAGTGTCAAGTTAAAAGTGCGCGGTGAAGATGTGCACCCACAGCTCTGTGGGTTACTGCAACATGGTGCAGTGGAATGGTGCCAGCTGTGCCTCTGCACCCTCCAGCACTTCACTTCTGGGCCCCAACTGCTCTTCTGCCCCAAAATGGTGAATCTTGCCTTTCACCAAGGCTGCTTTCCTAGGGCACAGTACACACTTGATACAGTGACAGAGCTTGTGATATTTTTCAGATAATTGAGTTGTAGTTTTCTGGGAAGCTCCAACCTGTTATACAGTTTTATCATCTGGCTCCAAATATTTAACAAAAATACAGTACAGTAGATGGGGACTTTTATCTTTTACTTCCGCTGAATTTAATAGCTTATTAAGCTGTTACATATTTAATGTCCTGTATTAGAAAACACAATATAATCTTCCTGGTACAACTGGCCATAGCTTTAGAGCTCTAAGTAAAATTTAAGGACACTGGAAGGCCACCAGAGAAGGAATTAAAAAAATGATCTCCATAAATCTCAATGGGATACAAGGATGTAAATTTTGCATGTAGCTAAGAAGAGTTTAAAATTCTCAAAAAAAGAGCCTGTGTCCATGGATTTATTGTAACCACCCAACAGCTTCCTCCTCTTGTGAAGCCTGAGCTTCCCTGCCTGTAATTACAGACACTGAGTCCTGTGTGACTCAGCATCACATTGACAAAATTATTTGTGAACAGGAACCACCTTAGCAAGACTCCAAAAATGCCCTGTTCACTAGTGTCTTGGGAAGGTCTTCCAGTATGTGGAGTGTTATTAAATGGATATGTAAGTTCTATTAAGTTTTTGTAACTTTTGTATGGGTTTAAATTTGCTATTCTTCTCATCCTTCCTCCCTATTTCTCATCTGGTTATATATATTTTTTATTTACTGTATTGGCTATAATGAGAATTGAGGAATTAAAGGGTTGTGCTGCACAGAAATAAAATGCAGTGGATCTGCACTTTGTTCTGTCACCCTGAACATGCTCTGAAGGTGAAGGCTGAAGTTTTTATGCTTTTCCATCTTCCTTGTGACAGTAAGTTAAAAAAGGTCATGCCCCAGATTTTTTAAATGTCTAACTGCAGTGATTTCAGTTTCAGCAAGGAGCATGATAGACAGAATCCAACAAATCTGCTGCAGCAGTGGTGCTGCTGTTCATTATAAGAAATCTAAATTGTTCGTGAATGCCCCTTAACAGGTTTTGGCCAGTAAAATATACCTTTATTCAGCTTACCTCAGTTTACCATATAAATAACTTTGGCAAGTCTTTTCCAGGTTCCTGGTGGGCTACTACCATAAAAGGAAATTAATAATATCAATTCTACTACCTTTTGCTGGAGTATAAATTCAGTCTGTCTCCAAAGTACTTTGTGGAGTTACCCTGGATACAGCATCTGGCCCATTGTCTCTGGTGGAAAGTAACATCTTAATTGGAGGAGTTTAGTGGGTATAATTACTTCAAGATCTCCACTGACATTTGATACGGCATTTCACTTATTTAGTATTAGTAAACTCATAGTTAGGATTCTGTGCCACCCTCTGAGCAACTCTGTCTTAAAGAAATAGCCTGCACAAACGCCTTTCAGTTAGAAAATACCTTGTCAGCTAGTCTAGGTTTGTACTTTATTACCGGCAGTAGGGGTGTGTGGATTTTGCCTGCTTGTGGAGAGGAGCTGACAGTAGTTCAAATAAGCAAGAAAAACAAACTAGGAAGTGGCAATCTGCAAATTAAGGTGAATCAGTGTTGTGTTGTATTCACTCACAGCTGCTTATCAGATTCTGGGACTTTCTTTGTCTTCATGGAGACAAAAGACTGATTTTACAGCAGAGACTGCCACGCAGTGTGGGAAGTGCTGAGAAGGCACTGGCCCTGCACAGTCCCGACAACGGAAGGATTCGAGGCTATGGGGAGGGAGACCTAGGGGCAGAAGCTGTTCTCACCATCCTCTGCTATGAATTAATGAAAAGATAGAGATCTGCCAGTACCATTGCTTTTGGCAGGAAGCTGCTATTTCAGGACACTGAGCAGAAATTAACTGAAATTTGGTTCTCCAGGAGGCATAGCTCTGTGGCACCCATCAATCCCAGAAGAGTCACTGCTCAGGTCAGCCATGCAGGTCGGAGCTGCCCAGTGTCACGCGTAATACAGAATTGATCAGACTATGGCCACCGGCTGCGTTCAGACTTAACAATGCTGGCAGGTCTGGATTTGAGAATTTTCAGCAGTAGGCTGCAGCCCACAATTTGTGTTGTTCATGTATATTCTAACTAACCAGCTCAGGTACTGGTAGTGGAGCTGAAGCCACAGATTTGGCACGGTCTGGGTGCTGACCTTGCCTCTCAGGCAGGTTTCCATCTGGGATGGTCTCCCTGCTGATGGGAGGAGGAGGTATCAGTGGTGCCTAAGCACTTTACTGCCAAGGCACTGCGCTGGTGGTGGTCTCACAGCCAGGAGTCAGGCTTGCAGAGCCCCCCCGGGCAGCAGTCTGCTATTAAATCTGTTTATGTCTCTAAACAGATTCCAGTTATGCTTTTTAATTTTCATGCTGAATTAATTACCTGTCCTTCCACACAGATGGCTTCAGAATAAAAATACAGCACATGTCCTCAGCTTTCATGTAAAGCTCCTTTCATACCAGTGCAGTGGCTAGCAAGACCCCATATAACAAACCTTGACAGTAAAGTAATATCAGCTAAGGCTCCAGTTAGAGAAGCTGAATTGGAAAAAATGATCTTGAAACTGTCCTCCAAAATCTGCATCGCAAGGTTGCAGCTAGCTTGTGTATGTGGAACAGAACAGAGGGCATGAAACCCAGCTCCCTGGGGTACTGCTCTTCTGTCATGCTCGTATACAGCCAGAAAGATGGATGAATAAGCCACACTGTATTACATTTTAATGTGTGATAAAACACTTTTTTGCTTAAGACATTTCACTTCATTCTTCATTTAATCAGCTTCTAGTTTCATGATACAGAACGGACCACTTTTTTTTTGTTGAAGCATCTGTAATATTTCATTAAAATACTAGCAGTGTGAGGCCCTGACTTTCTTCGAAAAATAAATGCATTTTATATAATCTACCAAGCGTACTGACTTTGCTGCTTTAGCCCTTGACACTAACCTTAGCACGTAAAGCTGTTTAAGTGTACAGCAGGCATTCTCTGGCTTCAGAAAGGGGCTGCCTTTTCCTGCAGAAATCACATGAGATCCATTCAGACATGTTCCCGTTCAATACTAATGGGACCTCCCCTCTTTGTAAGTTATTAAAAAATCAATTTGGTCACTTGAGGGATGGGAAATAATTTCTATTCACTCAAGTTATTTATGGATGTAAATCCCTCATGCCCTAATGGAAGAACATTCCTACAATTATTAGCATTACAGAGACACAAGCACTGAAAGAGAAAACTAGGCACTTTATTCACATCATTCTTACAAAGAAGGAACATGAGTGAACCCTTGATTTGAGACTTTGTACCTACAAAGGCAATCAGCTCTAACAGGTGGAGAAGGGACATCTCTTTAATCTCATGAGTGACAACTCTATTTTCATCTTTCTTTTCAGCTAATTAGTAATGTTTGCAATTCACCTCCATTTGGGCAATGTCCAGTAGTGATGACTTTTGTTATTAGTTAATTCTTTACAAGGTTCTGAAAATGCTGCCTTCACTGAAGGAGAAAATGTATTTCTTCTAAAATAAACTCCTAATCCATACAACAAACACCTGGGAGCATTTCAACTGGTCTTACATCTTATTAAAACATTTGTAAATTTCTGTCTTTTAACCTACTCTCAGAAATCACCTAACAGAACTTTGTTCAGCTTTAACAACTTCCAATTCCAAAATATACTGAGGAAGGACAGAAGCCCAAGCTTTTGAATATTAGGCTTGGGATCCAGGCCTCAGATACAACGTGAAAAAATAGTTAAAGCATGAAAAGCTACAGTGTCTTGGAGGGAGAGATGAACCAAGGGAAAGAGATTGGAGAAGGGATTTATTTTCATATGACAAAAAAAAAAAGAAATTATGAGTCAATGGGGCAGAGATTTACAAGAAGACTGTTCCAGATGGCAGAAACTTTAAAGAAGAAAGCTTTTGCCTTGACAGTTATGAGCTTGTTTGGTGGGACTGAAAAGAAGCCAGTGCAAAGTTATGAATGAGCCTGGAGAAAGGAAGAGAGAGAAGACAAAAAAGAGGTGACATGCCTTTACAAGGGAATATTGAAAAATAAAACAAGTTTCTTTGATTGCATGGGATTCTGCACATAACCCAGAGAATAAGAGATGGAGGGAAGGATGATGACTCAGCAAAGAAAGAGTTTAGATAGTACTATAGAAAGAAAAAAATGGCATCACCCACAGCAGGAGAATATGTGACAAAGAGCAGTGCTTTGCTCATGTTACACACCCACTGAGAAGTTGCATACGTTGAGTATCCCAGGTCAGCTTCCTATAGGAAACAAGCAATGACTTGATGCCTGGATGACTCCACGCATGCCTGACTTGGAGCAATAGTGACAATTTCAGTCCAAGGGCAGTGCCCAGACCTCAGAGTACTGTGCCATTGTAACAACCCCAGCTCAAAAATTCGTGTTGCTTAGGAAGAATTATACTCCTACCTGTAAAGAGGAAAAGCTGTGGCTGCTAACCACACACAGCTCCCCAAAAGACATCCACATCAGAAAGCAACACAACCCATAGCAGTTTTTCCCAGACTAAGTACTTACATGACAAATCTCTAGACTGTACATAACAGTTCTATCTGCTGCCTCTGATCACAGGACTTGCCTCTTATTTACTTCTAGCTCCCTCGTGGCTTGAGTTCAAAGCTTTCCCAAGCTTTGCAAAGGCAAAGACAGAGAGAGCAAGCCAGAGTGCATGCCTCATCAGTACAGACTATTCTCTCTGCTATCACAAATTCACATGGTAAAGTGAAAATTAGTCCAAGAATCAATGTTTGATTAACTCTGCCAAGCAGACTAGCTCGGCATCAAATAAGAAACTCGGCATAATAGGATTTTTTTTCCTCCAGAAAATGACTGACTGCAACAGCTTTTTTTCCAGAGTGCTACAGAAGAAAAAAAATCTACTTCCATGTTTCAGTTCATTTCACCCATTCTTCAAAATGCAACGAATTTAAAATTACATGAATGCCACCTCATTTCAGTTGTACAGCAGAAAGGGCTCAAGTTGAAAAGTACTTTTATGCTTCACATAACTTGAATTTTTCAAATTGTTACTTTTCCTCCCTTGAGGCAAAGGCATCAAACCTAACTCTGAGGACTGAAGAACCTGCTACATGACATCAATGATCTTAAGGATCTTTTCCAGTCTAAGTGATTCTATGACATCTGTATCATATTCATCAGCTTTGTGACTCTTAAACTGACTTCATCTGAGTTTATGTGACATATGCATATAAGCAAGATAATAGAACTAAAATTTTTCTACTTCACACAACTATCGCTACCAGCTCTAGAGCCTTTAAAGTGTGCTTTACTCAGCCTCAGTAATTGAAAAAACACATTTGTTTTACTTACCCTTGGATCTGTTATTTCTGAAGATCAAAAGATAATGTTGTGCTCCTTTGATGACAGAAAGTGGTTGACAGCATTTAACACATCTAAGTAGTATGATTCAAAAAATACCAAGCAAAGTTCTTATATCTTAACTATCTCAGAGTGTGACTCGTGTAATATACACAGACATATCAAATAGTGTCTCTGGCTCATCACTGAAGCAATTACACCAGAGGGCTGATGAGCTGTGGAACTAATGCAGGTTGTTTTCCCGTGGATTTCTGTCTTTAGGTTGATTCATGCCGACAACTGAAAAAGTGTGCATTAGATATGAACATTTGCAAGAGGGGCAGCAAGCAGAGATGTATCCTTATGCATGCTCTTGCTCTCCCTCATGCTCTCTCACACGCTCTCTCTCTTGGATTCTGTTGTTTAGGTGAACACTGCAGCCTTTCTCACAGTCAGGGCACATACACTTTCTCCCCTCCACCCAGCCAACTATTTTAGCAAGACATGCTGGAGGATACTATAGCTGAGATAGACAGTACTTCAGCCATATGGGTTGGACTTGGCCAGTGGCATAGGCTGCCACTCCACACATAAACTGTGTGAAAACTCATTTCTGTGGGAAACCAGGCATGATACTGAGAAACCTGCAGGGTTTTGAGCAAGGACAGGCATGGGACAGGCCCTTTGTTGATTAGCAGATACGGGCAAGAGGGAATAGCATTCACCTGTCAATACCACAGGCCACGGGCAAAAATAATTATGTGGTTGTTGGGTATTTTTTTACATCCATGAATGTAAGCATGATATCTTAAACAAAATAAACCCAAATAAGGAGCTGACATGGGAAAATTGCTGGTGAAAGGTGGGAATTGGACTCCTGTGGCTGCTTGCAGAAAGGGCAGTTTAATGGAGCAAGTGACTCTCATACAGGTGAGGCTTCCCTCCCTGGTGGGAATACCAGTTTCTCTAGCTCACCCTGTTATTTCTGTAGCCAGCCAGGCTACAGAGGCTATCTTCAGGCTGTCTTCTGAAGCTGCCAGGTTGCAGTCAAGGCAAAGGTGATGGCCTGAGTTCATTTCTAGTAAGCAAGGAAATACTGTGAGACAGGAACTGCTCTTGATTATTCCCAAGGAGACGTTGGTGGGAATGAGTGACCCGAAGGTGAATGGTTCCTCAGGTGACCAGTGTCCCTATGCCCCGCCATCCCTTTCCTAAAGCTCCCACTTCTCTAATGGTGATTAAGTGTTACTCTTTTCTCAACTTTATGATTAAATGTTCTAGCTAAGAAATTAATATGCAAAAATGGAACTTACTAAAGCTCATTCCTTGGGTGGATCTATAATTATGCAGAAATGAACAAAACATAACTTACACATTTTGCATTTCTACAGAAACACATGGACTAAGGGCCAGATTTTCATTGTCACTCTAGCATCTGAATGCTTTTAAGAATCTGGTCTAAAATATGTACTTTTTTTCCCCTAAGCAAAATTTAAAAGTTTTAGTTAAACCACTTTTAATAGAAAATGAAATTATGCTTCTTAAAAGATTAACTACATGTAGTTCCACACGCAGTGTTTTTTTCTAGTTGCCAGTTAATTATTCCAACAGCATACCCCAAGGACTATGTTCATGTGAGATACCACTTTTGTCAGGTCACTGACAATTGGTTCGTGAGCTACCTTTGAGGCCTGGGTTACCCCAGCTAACATGCAATTTCTAGGAATCTTATTGCTTAATTCTCATTCATTTTTTACATATAGATCCTTCTCTTGGACATTAACATTTGGAATTTGAAAGCCTTACATATTGTGCAAATACAAAAACACAGCCTAGGCAATTCCAGGATCAAAACACTTAGTCGTAGGTAGCACAAAAGCTAGCACAAAGCCAGTTTAACCAAGTGTGCACCTACAGGGTTGGCTTCCTTAAAAGCATCCTGACTCACTTAACTACACAGCAAATTTAGGCATACATTCATTCTTATATTAGATAATTTATACAGAATAAATCTGCTCCTGGAAATCTACCGGGTTTATTGAAGTTATACAGATTTACACCAGTGACGACTAGGCAAAGTAGTGTATATGCTTGAAGTACAGCTTATTCTACAGCTTTGTTTTCAGGACTCTGTCATATATGGTTCTGCTACACGAAGGCACTGGAAGCTGGAGAAAATGTGTCTTGATATATTGTATTAATCACAAGATAATAGGTGATCATATGATAGAAATATAAGGTAAACATACAAGTTAAGAAATCATATTTCTATCTAGAGTGGTATTTTTCAGTTATTGAATGCCTAGTTATCCAGGCAGGACAGTCTTATCCTAACTATTTTAGTAACCTAATAATTCAGTTTAACAATTGGGCTTTGGGGGCAGGGGTGGTGGTGAGCAGGAGAGGAAAGGAAAACATTTCCCTTCCCATCACAGCATACCCCTTCTGGCTTGGCCCAAACTGTGCAAGTTCTCTGGAGAAGATGCCCATAGTAAGTCATCCCTGGAGCACCCACAGAGACTTGAGCAAGGCCCTTTTCCCTCTCTCTCAGCCCCAGGAAACTAGGAAAAAAAATCCATTCTTTGACTGAAATTCAGAGAATAAGCATCAAGCCACAAATCCATTCTCTTTCTAGGAGGTCTTTACAGAGCATACAGCATTTTTTAATTTATTTGTGTTCTTTGTGGTCACATAACACAAATTAATCATTTTAGCTCCAGTATGATCTGTACTTCCTATGGGAAGAGCTCAGAAGCACTCTGAGGACACAGAGCTGCTGATATTGCTCACTACTATTGTTCATACATCTTGAAACTTGTGCCTGTGTAGGGGAAAAATAACAAACTAGGAATGTGTTGTACTGTTAGTGCCTCCCTTGGAGAGACCTTCAGTGCAAAGAAGCATCATGCAAGACACTCTTTGACCATGTTATATCAAACTGAGAAGAATTTTTGGCCTTTGACCAACAGATGACATCCCCACAGCACAAGTTTCTTCAGTTCTGTGAGCCTGTGAAAATTCATTCTTCCTTCTGAGAGCAGTACACCACAAGCACACACAGTACCCACAAAGATAGGGAGTCAGAGATCTTACATGATTTTGACCCTTTTTTTAGATCATTATCCAGATCATGTATCTGTTAGTAGTATCTTGAATACGTTACTTCCTGCAGTGTTCCTATAATAGGCTTCACTATCATTCACTATGATAATTAATGATAAATAACATCACTAACATAACTAACTTTGTGTCCAAAGAAGAGCAACGAAGCTGGTGAAGGGTCCAGAGAACAACTCCTGTGAGGAGCAGCTGAGGGAACTGGGGTTGTTTAGCTTGGAGAAAAGGAGGCTGAGGGGAGACCTTATTGTTCTCTACAACTACTTCAAAGGAGGTTGTAGTGAGGTGGGGGTCGGTCTCTTCTCCCAGGTAACAAGCGATAGGACAAGTTGCACCAGGGGAGGTTTAGATTGGATATTAGGAAAAATTTCTTCATGGAAAGGGTTGCCAAGCATTGAAACAGGCTGCCCAGGGAAGTGGTTGAGTCACCATACCTGGAAGTATTTAAAAGATGTGTAGATGTGGCACTTAAGGACATGGTTTAGTGGTGGACTTGGCAGTTTTAGGTTTACTGTTGGACTTGATGATCTTAAAGGTCTTTTCCAACCTAAGTGATTTGATGATTCTATTCTAATACCTGCCCATTTTTCTGCATCTTTACTACCCCTATAAGTACCATCAGAGGTAATTTTTCCTCCAGTTTCATTGCAGCATGCAAAGGAACCAGGAGCATATATTACAAAATCAAGTGAGTTTCTACTGAGCCTTTGCCATCAGCTGCATCCTAATCTATTTCCTTTTTTTTTTTTTTTTCCTTTGTCTTAAGGTCTGATTCTGCAGAAAGTACTCCAGCAAGGTGTGAAACGATATACATTTTAAAGCAAGGAGAAGCACACCATTTGCTGTCTTTGCCCTCATGACCCATGGTTATAGAAGAGAAAAGATTTCAAGATTTTCAGATACACTTTATTATGGACTGGAAAAGACTTTTTTCCCCATGGCTTTACATATTTTGAGCAGTGTACTCGTGTAGGAGGTGTGTGTTTCTAGAAGTCTGCTGGAGGTAAGGAAAAACCTGTTTAATCTGACACAGTAACTACCAGTAGCTGAGGAAGAAAGTAATTTTGAGTTCTGGACTGTGTGCTGTAATACCAAATGCTCAGTGTAATAGCAAAGAGAAGTATCATTGCATAGGCTTCCTAGAGGCAGTGGTAGTGACTTGAAAACCAGCACCTCCCTCGTGGCATCCAAGGAGAGATTTGTTACTCTAAAAGCAAATCTGGTGATTCTTTGCATTTTTAGGAGAAGAATATAAAGAGTTGCAAACAAGACATGAGATTCCTCAGTCCGTGGCAAAAAAGTCCTATTCAATGGGCTACAACTTCATTTATATTAGTGCTGAATCTGAAGAGTGAAGAGGAGAAATGAGTGAGGTGTTTGAAGTTTTTTCATTCTTCCTTTCTCTTTTTTGGCAGCAGCAACCAAAAAGGCATTCTTCTACACAGATCCTATGAAATATTGCACTGTCTTCACTCAGGCTTTCTTTTTTGAGATAAAAATAAAGCTCTCTGTGGAGAGGGGTAGAATTTATTTATGTTGTGGATCTGTCACAAGAACTTTAGTGACAATGAAGCAGAATTGCTTCAACAAAGAATAAAATAAACCTGCGAGACAGATAGCACTTGCCATTCCTCCAGTGATTCTTCACATTTCTCTTACCATAACCAAAGTACACCAATATTATGATGAGGCTGCCAATTGATCTGTTAACTAAACATCAGGAAGAAATTGAAGTGTTCATATGTCAAAAATATTTTTTGGCAGGATGGTCACAATGTTAAAATACCAGGGAGCCCGAGTTTTGCTCTGTCTCCCTCACATACACACTCTAGAGTCAGAGTCAATGTAAAAATGGAAAAATAGCTTACTTTTAGCTTAGTGACTGTGGGTGTTCTGAGCTTCTGAATTAAGACTAATATTCACAAAGGTGCAGAGGGAAAATCTGCAGAGGAAAAATCGAAACTTACAAATACTTATGGGAAAAAAGAACTTTTATAAAATAGCAACTGTAGCAGAAACATGGAAGGTATTTGTTATTATGAGGGCCTAGTGGCTGCGGACAAATTTCTGGCAGCAAGTTTAGCAGTAGTTAGCTCTGTATAAACAACATGCAACTGCAAGATATATAAGCTGTTTATGCTACAAAGGAAGGAGTGTAAAAAGAGCATGTGCTGGAATAGAAGTGGGGAGGCCCTGTCAGCCCACACCTCATTGCAGATGGGACTGTGCAGAGTGCTGTACACCAAAGAAGGAGTCCATCTGATGTCATCACTTTGGGGCTCCCAGCATCGGAAGTGTCATAACATGCCATCTAATTCAACTGTTAACATCTTTTAATTATTCTTTTTTGTATCAGTAAACAACGTCTTTTGCTCACACCCTGGATATGAGGTATGGTTTCCATGAATCCTCCTGGATTCAGAGAGTCAGAGGGAAGAACAACTCTTATAATTGATAAAATAATGGTCACCATTTCAAGATCTCTGAACAGGATCTTATGAGATTAAGTAGATCCAGAAAGTCAGCTTGCAAAGTCAGGTGAGGAGAGATTATCTACCCGAATCCACCCTGGCTCACAGGAAAAGAACAAATTTCTTTCTTTTCCACATAAATGGGGAAGGCAGAGAAACTGTTTCTGCAGTCTTCCATTGCCTGCCCAGCATTTCTAAAGAACAAAGCCTTCAGGTACCCAAGAGTAAGAAAGATCCTAAAAATAAAAAGAAAGTTTAAAAAAAACAAACAAAAAAAACCCCAAAACTACAATTAAACCTTTCTCTGAGACAGCACTTTTTTTTTTTTTTTGAAGGGTGGAGAACTGAAAAAATCAGTGTCTTGGGCAGGTAGGAGGAACAACACCGGTTCCACCAGGGCAGGCAGCGCTACTGGTGAGTCTGGTGGGATGTTTGGGCACAGCTTAGCCACCTACCACAGGAGATGTCTGAAGTACTGCCACAGCCTGCGAACAAAAGCTCTTTCCTCCTTAAGACATCACTGACTCAGGATAACAAGCTCAAGTATAATTTTCCAAACTAATGAGAGCCTGGCTCTAATATCAAGCCCCTCTTAACTCTACTGAGGGTTAGAGATCTACTGAGAAATTAGGAGAAGGAATATCCTTTTCTCTTTTCCTCTCCTCCATCAGAAAGACACAACAGTCAATGAACCACATGCTCTCACCTCCATGACCTGAACACAGTAGCCTGGCCCTATGGAGGCTTATTTTGATTAAGACTAGGTCAGTTCCTCAGGTGCATTGCACTGGATGATCAGTTCTAAATGGTCATATGATGCTGTGGTACCCTGATGCCTCACAGACCTATTAAAGTACTCAAGAGACTCGCTTTCTGGCAGAACAATTACATTTAACTTCTCAGGAAGTATGAGCAAGGATCTGAACTATGAGAGTAAAGAGAGACAGGTCACTTTTAACTAGTGGTGGATGGCTTCTAATACTTTTAGGCATCACAGTTACAAAAATAAGAGAAGATCTGAGACAGAAACTGTGGAATCACATCCAGACTTCAGAGATGACAGCAGGGAGATACAAGATCATGCTAGGGAAGAAGAAAAAGAGGCATCCAAGTTACTCAAGAGGAAAGACTCTTAGGAATGTAGAGCTCTTCAATCTTGAGACCAAACCACAACATATCCTAGGGATATCAACGGGACACATGAGCAGAGCTGAAGAACAGAAGGTGCCCTAAAATAATGACTATGTATCACTATTTATTCAGTGCCTCGCCACCTCATTCAGTGGAAAAATTCATGCCTTTTAGGACCACTGCTATTTGTATCCTTTGTTACATTTTACTATTTTGTTTATTGTCTGTAGAAAAATTGTCTATTCCCCTTTTTCCCCCCAATGCTTTTCTCTCATTTCCCTTTTTTCTTGTCTGCATATTTTTCCTGCAGCAATTACATCGTCATTACTACCCAAGATGCCAATGAAACAGTTACTGGAAATGTTTCTGGGATCGCTGTGGATGTTTAAGATTAGCTGTGGAAGTTAGGCTTCCTGTAGCATCAATAGAAAGAAATAGGTGCCTCAAGGGAGTCATTCATCTCATCCTGATGCATGTGTGTGAGACACAGGGGATAACATCTTTTGAAGGTACCTTTCACCCCCATTGACTATAGGGAGTCCAAGCCCAGGCAGCTGGTTTGTTAAGACATTTGAGTTTTAGATCAAATGAACTCCACCTTGATACTGCAAAAAGTTCTGATTGATGAAATAATGTACAACAAGGTCTGTACTTTGTGCTTATATACAGTTCAGGCTTACCATGCATTAGAGGCATATTCATATGGAAGCTTAGAGTTTTGGAGGATCTTTGGCCCACATGAAAATCTCAGGAGGCTCAGAGCCCAACTGGCATATTTGACACAGCTGATAGAGAAAAAAAAAAATATGCAGGGACCAGAAAGAAAGATCATGGAACATGGCTGAGAAAAACATTTACATCTAATAGTCACTCTTGGGAAACTGGCTTGTCCAGAGGCATGGATTGGCTTATCATACAATACTGCTTGAATTAATTTCCCTGGTTTGCCATAGATGATCTGTTTCTCCAGTGTTTCCAAACACAGAAATTCACTGCTGCTTACCACAAGGGTAGGACTGAGCCTGCATGCTTGTGTGGCTAACAGATACTACAAATCAGCCCCTAGGCTCTGAGATTTGGTCTTCATAAGGAATACTTGCCTCTGTTGACAAAAATTGTAACAGTACTGGCCTAAGAAAATTAAGACAAATTGATAACTGTGTGCTTTTCATATTAACAGATAATAAACACAAAATTTAAACGTGATTCATTTGCCTAGAAGCTTCAAGTAATTTGATAAAAATTCAATTAAAGTGTAAGTAGTGAGTTTAAATGTAATCAAAAGGCAATGGAGGGGAACTTGCTACTCCACTCCCCCTGGAAATACAGATAAGAAAATGCTCCTTGTCTGTTCAAGTCAGTTTAAAATCCAAGATGTTTCCTATAAAATCCGAAAGCCAATAAATTAATCATTTACCTGTATATATTAGGTCAATGACCTAGACAAATGGACAGACTTCAAAGTATCTCAATGACACTTTAATAATTACAAAGTAGTCAGAATTTTTGATTATCAAAAAAGAGAGCATGTTCGTATTTTTTCATCTGTGATCAAATTCTGCAGTAAATGCAAAACAATTCTGAAGAATCTTGTTATAAAAACAGATTGCATAGTACCTCTACCCTGATTGATGGAAGAGCCTTAGCATACAAAGGGTAGACATGGCCTTTATTTTATTTCTGCTCGAAAACTCCATACTTCCTCTCTAACCTCTTAAAATCTTTACAACTTCAAAATAAATTAAAATAGAATTTCAGACATGAATATATGAATTTAAAATACATTTATCTACTGCAGCAAATTCTACCTAGATAGCATAATTATCTGTAATCATCTGCTAAAGAAACTTTCCTCATGTAAAACAGAGATGAGGAGAAGGGAAGAATAAAGGACTTTGGAAGGACAGTGAGCTGTAGACCTTTAGATTTTAAATACAAACATAAGAAATCAAGACTGAGTATGAGGATAACTTATAATATAAAAATTGTATTGTTAATACTAACCCAATCTGAATTCTTATTAAACAGAAGTCACAAGAAAAGCACACCTTCCTTCCAAGGAATCAGACCATCCAGCTGTTGTTTCAATCCCAAAAGAGTTACCCACAAGATGGCCACTCTTCCTGTGTGACTTATATAAAGCAATATATATATAAAGCTTGTATAAAGCAAAATAGTTCACTAACCATAGTCTTCATTAATAAGCTTATTTTCTGATTTTACCTGACATAAAAAAAAAATTGTTTCAGCTACCTGATGCCGGGGTGCTATGGGTTTGTGTGGTGCGGGTGTTTTTCTGGTAGCGGGGCAGCAGGCCGCAGGGGTGGCTCCTGTGAGAAGCTGCTAGAAGCTCCCCCGGCTCCAAGTCGGACCCACCTCTGGCCCAGGCCGAGCCCATCAGTGACAGTGGTAGCGCCTCTGGGAGAACAGATTTAAGAAGGGGAACCTGCAGTGAGTGGGGGGATTGGAAGGTGAGAGGAACACCTCTGCAGATACTGGAGTCAGTGAAGAAGGAGGGGCAGGAGGGGTGCTTGAGGAGGCTGATGGCCCTGCAGCCCATGGGGAGACGGCAGGCTGTCCCTGCAGCCAGGGGAGGGGAGCGGTGGAGCGGGGGCCCCCCAAGATGGCCGTGACTCCATGGTAAAAACCGTGCTGGAGCAGTGTGTGACTGGAGAGCAGCCCACGGAAAGGACCCGCGCCAGGGAAGTGTGTGAGGAACTGCAGCCCGTGGAAAGGAACCATGTTGGAGAAGTTGGTGAAGGACTGTCTCCCGTGGGAGGGACCCCACGGTGGAGCAGGGGACGAATGAGGAATCTTCCCCCTGAGGAAAGGAGCGGCAGAGACAAGGTGTAGTGAGCTGACCTAAAACCCCCATCCCCTGTTCCCCTGCGCTGCCGGGGGGAGGAGGTGGAGAGAACCGGGAGTGGAGTTGAAAATGTTCTGAGGTTGGGTTTTCCTTCCTAATACCCTGTTTTTTATTTGATTTGTAGTCAATGAAATGGATTTTGTTTCTTCCCCAAGTGGAGCCTGTCTTTTGCCTGTGACCATAAGTTGGGAGTGATCCCTCCCAGTCCTTGTCTCGACCTACGAGCCTGCCTTTGGATTTTCTCCTCATCCCACTGGGGCCGGGGGAGGGGGTGGGGAGTGAGTGTGCAGCTGTGTGGTGCTTTGTTACCGGCTGGGCTGAAACCACGACACTGGGCTAGTTAACTACATATGCTGTTAGTTTTGTTTAGAGTTTCTGTTTCTGCAAGTCAAATAAAAACTGGGCTTGATAAAATTAGTAAATAGAAAATACTCAGTATAGTAAAAAAAAAGAAATAAGCTTCTAGAACAAGCTTCAGCCTATCACAAAGTGAGCTATAAATGTCACAACCTTATATAAATCTCAGTGACTATCAGCACCTAAGCTGCTCAAACATGAAAGTCAGCAGCACATCTTCCCTAGCTGCACATGCCCATGATAACAACTGGTCTTGAAAGGTAGCAGTGTAGTGATGGAAGAACTCTAGAGCTTCAGTGTTTTACGGCCTAAAGCTCTGAAAAAATCCAAACTCGAGGCCATACTGTTGTTTTACATTTTAGGTAGACAATAGATGAAATGTGAGTCTATGCGCTTCCCAAACCCGGGGGTTAATGGAGCCCTTTCCTCCTGGGAAGGCCTCACATTGCTCTCCTGTCAATGTTAATGGAAAACCCTGCAAGGATTTCCTTATGGCTGAACAGAGTGCCTCTGGGCTTCCTCGCAGGTCCATAAGTATGACTCATCACCGTGGGCTACGACTTAGTGCCACCTGCTAGCACTAATGAAAAGGAAAAGAAAGAGGAAAGTCAGGGTTTCCAGATGCTTTCCCATTGTTCCTTCTCCATCAGTTCTCATTTACTATCCACAAGATGGGCACTAGCCCTCCAGCTCTGTCTTTGCCTGAGCCACAGAGAAATCCAGTGGCTCATTACACTTTAAAAGACCATACATGTAAGGAAAGGAAAACTATTGCTCTCTAGACATAAGGGTAAAATAGGGATGTCATTTTCCAAAATGGAATAAAATATGAGACTTCTGTGTAATACACTCTTCCTGTCATTGGACTGGTTGAACTACTAACAAGAACATCCCATAGATGTGGGTCTTTTCGTGCTCACAGCTGTATAAGAACACAATTTTTGCAAAAGTATTCATTAACTGAGATTGCTTGACAGATAGTTTCAGGAAGATGTCAGAGTGAATAGCTCATCTGGAACTACCTATAGCAGCTATTCAGTCAGCTAGATATCACACAGTTCACCCTTTGAGCTGAACCCAGCAGTCAGGTGCCTCAGGCTTTTCATGCAGTGCTGCCCTGGATGAATACCTAACCACTAGCAATTATTTTCAGAAAGTGGAAAAAAATCAATGGTGGGTGATAGTCTCTCATCCAAGGATACTCTGTGAAGCCTCTTCCTCACACCAATGCTTGGGTGGGCTTAGTGACAAGGTAGAAACTAAGCCAGTCTTCTGGGAACTTGGTGTGAGTACCACTGACTTCCCAAAGACCCCTTGAAAGCCTCCACCTTTAGAAAGAGAGGTCATATGATTCAAAGAAGCGTTCTAGGATCTGGCAATGTCTAAGTGATCACATTTGGCTGCTTTCTAGTTAGTATTTGAGTGTCAGTGCCTGCAGTGCCTACTCCCTACGTACTGGTATGCACATGGGCTTGACTCTGACATGTGCCAATCAATTCTCCTAGCAGGGAAAATTAGGGAGGATGCTATGTCAGACACTGAAAGGAAATATGGACTTCAGCTTTGTTAAATGTGAGCATCCAGAATTGTACATAGATGAAATCACTGCAGCGCTAAGCACATTGCAGATAACTAACTTTATGTATTTTAAGATTTTTGTCTTTTCCATTTCAGAATATTTGTCATAAAAGACAGGAAGTGGAAAAAGGGAAAGAAAAAGGGAGACCTGGGTATTTTCAAAGTAGCAAAGAGATGATGGAATTATTTGCTTTTTTTGTGTTACAGTTTTACATCTCTAGGTATTCTCATTTTCCATAATTCTGCCAACTTTATCTTCTAGGATACCAAAAAAAATGTAAGAGGAGACTTAGTCTTCTCTCCCCGTACCCATATAAGACTCACAATATGTTTCCTTATAGCTTTTATTTTTTTAGAAGTAATTAAGAAACATCTAAACTCCAGACAGAGATTTTCCAAACAGCAGTCATCAGTCTTCATGACCACTAGCAAATCCTAGTATCATCCTGTGTTCACCTCCAGTTGATTACCATTTTCCTGGTTTGGTTAAACAAACCCCTTGTCCTGAAAGACACAGACTCCTTGGGGCACCATCAAACTAGCAATGTCAGACAAGTGCTGGGGAATGCAATGTGATAGAGCCTGAGGAGCTAGCGAACAGAGAGACAACATTGTGCAGCTAAATACTGCAAAGCAAAATCCTCTAACAGCAAAGACGTTTTACACCTGTTGTGGTTTAACCCCAGCCAGCAACTAAGCACCATGCAGCTGCTCACTCACTTCCCCCCACACCCAGTGGGATGGGGGAGAAAATCGGGAAAAGAACTAAAACTCGTGGGTTGAGATAAGAACGGTTTAATAGAACAGAAAAGAAGAAACTAATAATGATAATGATAACACTAATGAAATGACAACAGTAATAATAAAAGGATTGGAATATAAAAGTGATGCACAATGCAATTGCTCACCACCCACCGATTGACGCCCAGTTAGTCCCCGAGCAGCGATCCTCCAGTTTATATACTGGACGTGGTATGGAATACCCCGTTGGCCAGTTTGGGTCAGCTGTCCTGGCTGAGTCCCCTCCCAACTTCTTGTGCCCCTCCAGCCTTCTTGCTGGCTGGGCATCAGAAGCTGAAAAGCCTTGACTTAGTCTAAACGTTACTTAGCAATAACTGAAAACGTCAGTGTGTTACCAACATTCTTCTCATATCTAACAAAAACATAGCACTATACCAGCTACTAGGAAGACAATTGACCCTATTCCAGCTGAGACCAGGACAATACCTCTTTCAGTATTTTCTTTATTTTGTATATTTCATAGTGCACTCAGTAATCACAAAATGAATTTGCATTTTTAAAGCTTTTTATGATCAGAGCAACTATACTTCCCTTAGAAGAAGTGTTAAATAATTACGACTGTCACTCTACTTTCATGTGCATTGAATTCACCTCTGTAACAGGCATTAATTTTGCTCAATATTGAATTCACTGTCATTTTCACATGTCAGTCCAGAAGGAGGCTGTCAGAGTTTTAAGTAAATTACTTGAGAGAATAAATCACAGTGTTTACACCCAATGCCACTGAACTGGAAACCATAGAAAATGCTGCTGCAGAACTGTCAAACAAGCTTTGTACATAGGAAAAAAACCCCAAACAACAAAAAAACCTGTGCACCATTCTCTAAACTACTAGTGCTGCTTTGGACAAACTATGTCTCTCTGTCCTCTGATATTCACAAGACAAAGTCACACAGTTCCTCTGAAACAGAACAGCTCTTCCAGTATGTAGGACTTCCAGCATGATGAGAAATGTGAGTTCAAACGATGCTCTGCTACTGACTTCCTGTATCAATTTGAGCCAGTTTTATAGAGGGATTCAGCTCCAGGTTCAGGAGCAAGTTTGTGTCTCTGCAATGCAAGTGGCTGCATGTGAGCCAATGCCACTACAGTGGAGATCTGCTCTGTACAGGTAGTGGACTCTGGAGAGCAAGATGGCTGAGTATGCTGAGGCATGAGAAAAATGACCTCTAAGCCCTGATAGCTGTTTTGCCTTCACCTCTACTGAATATAATGGGAGCTCAGACACTCATTTCATGTGAAGGCATCCACAATGCAGAAACCTAAATTTATGTCCCTAAATCTGGAGCTGAGTTAAACCTTATTGTCAGATCAACAGGACATCTAAATAATCAAATTCACTTAGTTCTGTACCTGTGAAAATGGAGGCGTTAATACTTTCCTGGCACCCAAGGACAAATAGGTTAGAGATAAAACTGGTGAAAAAAAAAAACCACTGTACTAATGGAAGTGGGGGAAAAAAAGGGCCATATAATGTCTATGAGAATGTCATCAAGAGAACAGAGCTTGGCTCTTCACAGTAGTGCGTGGTGAGAGCATGATACACAATAATTATCAGCTGAAAAAAGGGATGCTCAGACTGGTGTATGGAGAAACTTTTTCACTGTGAGCACAGTGAAGCAGTAGAGCAGGTTTCCCAGAGAGCTTCTGCCATCTCTGCCTTTAGGGGTTTTCAAGACCAGGTGGAATAAAGCTCTGAGCAGCCCCATCTGCCCTCATGGCTGATCCCGCTTCATGCTAGAGGTTGGACTAGAGATCTCTTGAGGTACCTTCCTACTGAATTATCCTGGGATGTGATGAATTCCTCGCAGTTTACATAGAGCAGGAGAGAAGTCTCTCATCTTTCACTACAGAAATTCAGAATTCATTCCTGCATTCTTTCTCCACATGAGAAAGGCTTCAGCTGAGCACCTTTCAAAATCAAAAGTCCTAGAGCTTTAGTTACCTTCTCCTTTACTGCAGTTTCCTCTTTTTTAAAAGAAAGAAGAAGAAAATGTAACCAAATTAGAATCATAGAATCATTTAGGTTGAAAAAGACCTTTAAGATAGAGGCCAACTGTAAGGGAAAAACAGAGGGGGTGGAAGGTAAGATAATTTTAAACAGTGTGGTCCGTTGATTCTTTCAAGAAAGCAAATCTGAGATGCCTTTGGTCATTTCATGTGTCAAAAGCCTGGGAGATATGTTACCACTGCTGCCAGCACAGAAAGGCAAGGCACCAGGTGCTACATAGTTAGGTTTATTGAAGGACAGCTCACATTCTTCCCCCAAAGAGTGCACAGAGACAAACCACCTGCCCTTTTACACAATGATTTCATGTCAGCATTTTAGTTTCCACTTCATACTACTGATCTCCATAAGCATTAAGGCAGAACCTCTGTCAGATGCCCATGTTTACCCACCACAATTTCATTATAATTTTTATTTAATTTGGAGTATTTGGTGTACAACAGGATCAAGTCCCTGTGGCTGATATTAATTTTAGCTATATGGCCATTCTGTTGCTCAGGGCTATTTGCAACTGCATCAAAGACAGTATGAATACACAGAACAGAGCTGAGTCCACAGAGCCATGAGAGCGTGAGCTGGCTTTTATTCTCTTCTTTAGCAAGAGCAGCATTTCCAAACCATGTTTTAACAAGTGCCAGCATGAGCAAAAACAATCGACTGGACAGTCAGCAAGCCCTCAAGCTAGATCCTGATTTGGCAGAAGTGATAGGTAAAGAGCCATAAAGAGCCATATTTTTACTCATAGCCTGGGAAAATGTGAAGAGCACATAGTGTCATATAGGACTTCTGCCCTACCAGTTCTATAGTAATTTCATAAAAATCATATTGTTGTTGTGAGTATCTCCTCATGCAGTTATCTTGCCCTTCCCATTCCTGAGGCAGCAGCAGCCATACCTGTATTGCCCTCAAGTGATACTTACCTGCCTGACTTGCTCTTAAAAACCTCCATAAGCAATACCACTGAGATGACCAAGTTCCATGCTCACCTGCCTTGCTACATAGCTCTTTCCTTGAGAGATAACTGAAACCTCCATCGCTGTAATGTAAGCCTATAACTCCTTATTTCCCCTTTGAATTATTCCCTCTGTTACCTGTATTTGAAGACCATACTCATGTACCCCTTCTGCCTTCCCTTCCCTAAGGTGAGCAAAGCCAGGCCTCCTGCAGCAGCTGTGCATGGTAGGCAGCTGGCCGTGCTGCCTCTGGACCCTTTCAGAGCCTCCCTTACTGCTCTGAGCAGCATGCAAGGACTGCATTTACACCTGCCAGACCATGTTCCTGTTAACACCTCCCAGCTTGACATTGCTGACTCCTGTCTGAAACACAGCCCTCCCCCAGCAATCAGTGCCCACTTGGTGTTCCCCAGCTTTCCTGCTCCCGCCTCTGTGCAAACCTGCATTTGCCCTTAGAGAAGTGCATCCTCTGCTTAGACCACTTCAGCTTGGCAGGACTGTTTGAACACTGAGGCTATCCCCCGGTGGATCTGCATCCTTTCTCACCTTAACACCATCTGCACTTTAATAAGCATGCTCTCTATTTCATCTAAGTCATTAGTGAAAGTAATTTTTCATTAATGACTATCCATTTGGATAACTAGAGACAACTACCATCTGAGTACAATTTCCTACCAATCACATACCCCCACTTTCATCAAACTGAGGTTTCCCCTTACTTATGTATCATCACAGACAACAGCCTTACTAAAAAAAAAAAAAAAAAGAAAGAAAAAAAATCAAGAAAATAGGACATGTTTACTTTTCCTTTACTTAGAACACCCATTCTAGGAGGACATTAGACTGATAAACAATTAGCTCACATCTAACAATGCTGGCTGTCATTCACCTTAGTTATTGCTAGGTGATTAGAAACATTTGATTTTGATTATTAACATTCCCTCTGCTGTATTCCTGGTTCAAAACTGAGGCCGAGTAATCTATAACTTCTTAGTACCTCCTTTCTCATTTTTTCCCCACTCTCAAAAAACCCTAAGTTTGTCTTTTACAGTCTTCTGAAACTCACTTCCCCTCCAGTTCTGGGAGGGGATTGCTAATGACTCACTCTTTCAACATTACATCTATCATAGCTGGACTTCTCATCTTGCTGCCACTAACGATAGTTAACAGTCCAACTACAACCATCAGAGAGCAAAGGTTAAAGCACAAAAGGCATTTAACACTTTTGCCTTCCCAGCCTCAGTGGTGGATAAAAAGGTTTTTCTTTCCTTTGTGTACCCATAGAAATATTTTCATGTTCATACCCTTACTACTAATGTATGGGTTTCTTATATCATATACAATTTCACACCTGCTAATTGCTCAGGAAAAAGCCTCAGAATATATTCAGAAAACTATGCTGAAATAGATTTACCTTTATAGGTGGAAAAAAAAGGTACAGAGGAGCAGAAGGCAAACATTTTAAGCTTCAAGACTCCATTTATCAACCACCCACACAGAAAGCCTGATTTTCAGAGGAAAAGAGCTAGTCCCCTGGGCTCCCATTTGTCACAATTATCATGAAAAACTTAGGTTTAACCTGCCCTAGCAGGGACAGAATTGAATTCAGGAGCTCCAGAGCATGTAAACTATCAACAGCAGGCACCTCTGCCCCACAGCTTTTATCCAGAGGTGCCCCAGGGCAACACAGTCCTGTAAGACAGGCTGAAACAGTCTTTTTGCCCTCCTCTTTACCTCAGCAAGAGCCTTATCCCAGGTAGGACTGTCTTCAAGCCCAAAAGACTTGGAGGGTTTCACTTTCTTTCTGTTTTCTTTTTTACCTCTTCTCCTCATTGTGTAAGCAGTTTTGAATGCTCTAACTCGCATGAGTAAAGCCTTCTGGAGGGAGGAAGGGAAGATTGCACAGCTTATTAAATGAGAGTTAGACTTATCCTCCCCATTCACCCCTTCTAGCTCCTTAAATCCTTCATTCTCAGCAGCTCCAGACAACAACTTCTCTCTGCACGTCATCCATCATATGTTACTAGTTGCCTTTGTTCTTGACCAAATCCCTTCTCTGACTGGATGTCACCAGTCCCAGATGTCTGCCCAGTTACTCTGATCCCTGTTTCTGTTTTTGCAAAAGAAGGGAAGCAAACTTAGGTCAATCTAACACCAAACCAGAAAATTGTGAGTAACCAGTACACAATTTTTCCTGCTATATGAAACTTTAACAAGTTTTTTTGTTTCTTTTACTAGACATTAACTGACATGGCTGTGATGGATTATTACTGCCTTCATTTTTGCAGACAGAACTGTAAGAAAATGAGGCTAAACTTGCTGTAGAAAGCTTCACATCATTCCTTCAAGCAGGCCTAGGAGTTCTGACACTCCCACCTGCTTCAATGAGAATAAAGATTAGATCAACACCAAGTGCCTTTGAAAACCCCACAATACTTTTCTGCCTCAAAGCAGTTTGAAATCTAACTCCCAGGCTCCTCTTAGTCAGTCAGTAAACACTACATCTGTTTCTAGGAAGTTATAAACATAGCATTTTGCAAAACAATTGTGCAAAATCTCTAGAAAAACAGAAACTGTACAAAAATGCATTAAGTTACTCCATTAGGTAATACCAACATGGCCTTGAAGCCATTTCCCATAAAACACATGAAAGGCCAAAGATTATAAACACTGCAGCTGCTGATCTGCTCAACACATCTAATGCAATATTCAGTCTTTCCCAGAAATGGAAATCAAATATGACTAGAATTATTAATGTAGAGGCAATATGTAAATACGCAGAACTGCCAACCCTGGAGTGAACAGAATAGATGTTTCTTGTTAGGTTACTGCTGAGACTTCTACAGCCCTGGTTCCTGTGGAAGTTTGAGTAAGTGTGTTTACATAGTAATTTCAAAACATGAAAATGATTTTAAGTTGCTGCCATAATCAAGATCAATGGCACAATGTTTAGTGAAGTGTTAGATGACCAAAAATATTGCAGTATGAATCCACCTTAGAAGACATTAACTATTGTTAACAGCCATAGAGTCTGGCACTGCTCTGAAAATGCCAAACCTTCCAGACCGCCACATCTCTGCTCTTGGTACCTTACAACACTTCAGCTTCTGCAGTACTAATGAGGTTTTTCCTAAATAACATGAAAGAAACATTGTCACAGTTTACAACAACCTATCCCCACACTAACAGTGCAATCAGTTAAAATAAACTTGAGGCAAGTGTATTAGTTAATATACTAGTTAATGCATTTCAAAATGAGAATAAGATGCACACTGAACCCTGGTCAAGCATTACCACTGATTCTGACAGTTTTTAATTGTCTAAATAATCCAGGAGTATAAACCTCTTAAACTGAAGAATACCTAGGCTTCTAGGTCATTCAGGCACTCCTGAAAACTTTCTCCATGGCTTGGGTCAGTCAACTGGAGCCTTTCACACCCAACATCAAGTTTAGCTTTAGCCAAAATTGTTTCTTATTAACAGTTACTGGATGCCATGGAGTGAGTTGCTTTTATTTCATCTTCTAGGGTACAAAGGTCAAAGTTACTAAATAACTCTTCTGTTCATCATAGTAGCAGATGGCACAATGGATCAAATGGGCATGAAAACAGTTATGAAAACTGATATGACAACATTTCTGTCATCAATTATGACAGAGGTGACTGTGACAGAACTGAGGGCCACAGGTGGCAGATCATATATTGAAGCTCTGTGCTTCATCTCAAAATTAACAGAGGGTGTCAGCACACAGATGACCAAGAACATATTCAAACCAGTCAGAGACTGTGTGCACAGGTGCACACAAAGGGGGGGAAATACACAAAAACTGCTCTACACACTGCAGCTGTAGATTTTACCATTAAATAGTAATTTTAGCATTACTAGAAATTTTACTATTAAAATAAATGTCCTATCTCAATTAGTATGTATTAGCCGTGCTTCTCAGTGTAGAAGACATCTAGCCAACTCCTGCCTAACTGATGGCTTTTGTAACTTGCCAGGCAGCAGAGAGACTGCCTTTGATTTGTATACACCGGGAAAAAAACCTGGTGAATCATCTTTCATTACAAGCAGACTTCAGCAGGAGTCACATCTTCAGCAGCGTGTAGCTGCCATCACTTACTCTCAATACTCATTAGAAAGTTACTTTCCTCAGGGACTGTGGACCTTGCAGTCCTGCAGCTTACACCTACTGCATTCATGAGACCACGATGAGAGCTGCATCCCATCCTCCAATGTGCATGTTTTAAGAGGATGTTCAGTAACTGGAGGAGTGCTATAAGCACACGAGAGCTTGAAATACTTTATTACCATGAAAAGCATAGAAAGCTCAGTTCATGTTGTTGACAAGAGAAAAAACATGGGGTAACTTAATTGTTGTGGTTACATTCTCACATCGGAAGAAAATGCAGTTAGTGAAGGGCTCTTTCACCTAGTTGGGAAAAGAAAAACTAAAGGACTTGAAATTAGAGTCAGATATGTAGAAGTTAAAAATAGAGAGGTTCTAGTATCAAGAGTGATTTAGGAGCAAACAAACGTGGTTAAACAGGTATAAAAGGTACCAGAAAGCCTGATAATCTCTTTTGACCTTAAAAATCTATGCATCTATACAGACAGTGTCACCTAAGGCCTCTATACACCCCAACTCTATACTGAGAAAAATAACCAATAACTTTGTTGCCAAGGCCTGAACTGCAACAGGCCTTGTAGTTAACCATTGCCGGCAACTATCCTAAGGTACCACTTGTTTCAAATTATATATATAGGTTTCTTCTATGGCTGAAGTATAATGTGAGACTGTTGTTATGGGTTTGTGTGGCGCAGGGTTTTTTTTGTAGCGGGGGAGAGGGCTGCAGAGGTGGCTCCTGTAAGAAGCTGCTAGAAGCTCCCCCGGCTCCAAGTCGGACCCACCTCTGGCCCAGGCCGAGCCCATCAGTGACAGTGGTAGCACCTCTGGGAGAACAGATTGAAGAAGGGGAACCGGCAGTGGGGGAGGAGATTGGAATGTGAGAGAAACACCTCTGCAGATACCGAGGTCAGTGAAGAAGGAGGGGGAGGAGGGGTGCTTGAGGAGGCTGATGGCCCTGCAGCCCATGGTGAGACGGCAGGCTGTCCCCCTGCAGCCAGGGGAGGGGAGCGGTGGAGCGGGGGCCCCCCAAGATGGCCGTGACTCCATGGTAAAAACCGTGCTGGAGCAGTGTGTGACTGGAGAGCAGCCTGCGGAAAGGACCCACACCAGGGAAGTTTGTGAGGAACTGCAGCCCGTGGAAAGGAACTACGTTGGAGAAGTTGGTGAAGGACTGTCTCCTGTGGGAGGGACCCCACGGTGGAGCAGGGGGCGAGTGAGGAATCTTCCCCCTGAGGAGGAAGGAGCAGCAGAGACAAGGGGTGGCGAGCTGACCTCAACCCCCATCCCCTGTTTCCCTGTGCCGCCAGGGGGGAGGAGGGAGAGTGAACCGGGAGTGGAGTTGAGCCGGGAAGGAGGGAGGGGTGGGGGGAAGGTGTTCTGAGGTTGGGTTTAACTTCCTAATATCCTTGTTTTGATTGTTTTGATTTGATTTGTAGTCAATGAAATGGATTTTGTTTCTTCCCCAAGTGGAGCCTGTCTTTTGCCTGTGACCATAAGTGGGGAGTGATCCCTCCCAGTCTTTGTCTCGACCTACAAGCCTGCCTTTGGATTTTCTCCTCACCCCACTGGGGCCGGGGGAGGGGGTGGGAAGTGAGTGAGCAGCTGTGTGGTGCTTTGATACTGGCTGGGCTGAAACCAAAACCACGACAACTGATCATACAGAAAGTAGCTTAAAAGGTCCAGAGAGCAGAACCACTGGTGAAAAATGAAAAGCACTCTGCTCAGCAGCACCCTACAAAGCATTTAATAAAGACAAAATGAATACAAGTGAGACTTAATGAATTAAGGAAAAGAACAATCGTGTTAGGGGCTCTCTGACCAGGAGGAAGCCCCTGCACAATGGAATCGGCCACAATGAGACTACCCACTCATTTTGCTCCAAGTGCTTACTGGTAAGCACTGGAGTCTTCGTGTCTTTGCTTGGCTCTCTACAGCGACATATAGATCTTTCCTTAGAGAAAAATGCAAGGAGCCAAGTCTTTTACCAAACAATGGAGAGTTCTAGGTCAGCATCTCTTGTTGATGGGCTTTCAGAAATTGTCAACATCAACCCTGGATGCAGAGCATAGATAATCAAAGTATTTGTAAAATCATAGATAGTCAAAATATTTGTAAAATATGTTCCTATCTTAAAGTCTGACCATGGAGTAAACAAGCTGTGGTTAACATTTCATGGGCTGATATAGAATCAACTGTCTATAGACAATCAACACTGTAATCATTGGCTACCTACACTATACTGAATATTTCTGTAACATTTACTGTTGGGTGCAGTATTCATAATAACCTTTCCCTGTTTCTAGAAAAAGGCAAGAAGCTGCTGATTTCAGCTCATTCATATGCCACGTAAAATGCAGGACCATTCGAAGACAGTATGAGATTTAGTGAAGATTTCACTAGTTCAAGATAGTGCCACTCAAGAAGGGTAGTAAAAAAAAAATCAAGCTATAGCCTTTAATCCTTTAGCAAAGTCACTTACAGAGCAAGGCCAGATAGATTCATTACATTTAATACTGTAATGAGCCTTTTTTTAAGCTTTAATGTTACATTGAATTTTATCCCACTACACTTAACATTACTCTTGAATTTTTCAGTAACTTTAATATGAATTAGCACAAAGAAATCCCCAGAACCTCCTTGAGCATCCTTAGAGTGATTGCTCATGTCACACCATACAAGGGAAAACCCTAAAAATTCTAAAATATTATGTTTACAGACACTTACCAACCACCTGTGGAGGCTTTTCCCATGCCAAAGCATCTACAAGTTTCTCTTCTCCAGATGGAAGAAACAGCGAGTTTTTAATTAATATCATTTTCTGCTAGAGACAATTCAGTACAGTATTGGCACAATATTGACAATGTAGTCTTCTTAGTAATCAGATTAGTGAATCTAGGGGTGTGTGTTTGTTTTGTTCTAAAAAAAATCCTTTTATCTTTACAAGATAGCTATGAACAGTTCTGGAGATTTCATCTGACAATAAAATAAAGGATTTTCCCAGTTTAAGTCCAGTCAGCATTTGCTTTAAAACAAGTGCAAGTTACAGAGATCAGCAGTTCCCAGACAGTAACCTCTGAATTGGCCCAGAGAACAGTATTAAACAGCAGAACCTACTCGTACATCCCTTACATACTGCCCAGCTCAGTGGTCTGGGAGGATTGGCAGTGGTTGTGCTGTGAGTTTCACATTGGCCTAATGTTCATGCACCAAAACAAGAAGCTATTTAGAGAAAGTACAGTTGTGAGGCATAACCTGGTAAACTGCAGCAGAGCTTTCTGCCCTGATTACTTGCTGAAAAAACAGACCATCAGAGCCTGTTTACTCCCTGCTGGGCTCATCTTTTCACCAGGTGATACAGGATAACTAGCTACAAAACATGAGGAGCCAGCTTCCTGTTTAAGACTTGGTGCAAGGAGATGCTTTTAAAAATGGGTGTGCTCTGTTCAGCACTAAGGAATCAGTGCTACATGATGGGAGATTTATTATTTGCTGGCTCTGGGCCAGGAGCCCTGCACAGTGTTATCCTACTGGCAAAGGAGCCTCTGCAGAGCCACATCCTTGTTCCATATCATTTGAAAGTTGTGAGCAGTCACTGAATGAAGAGATAAAAAAGACAGAGGAAGGAGTACGATGTTCAGCTAGCAGATGCACAGGCATATGCGGAAAATTGCATTTGTTCGTGGGTACTCAAGTGCCTACTGAAGATACACATGCATGATGTGAACACGCTCTGCTCTCCCCCATACCTCTTTTAGTCAGAGACAACAGCACCTCCTGAAAGCTGCTACTGTTGGTCAGAACAAAAACATATGTTTTCCTCTAGCCAGTGTCCATGGAACGCCTCAGGCAGCCCACGCCTCTGTGCACACAACTGGTTCAGCAACTGTCTTAAAATACATCTATATTGATATCCACAAATGCTCAGAAAGAGTAAGGAACCTAGGCTCAGTCACAGCTCAGCAACATAACTATCCAAGGAGAAAAAACTTTCCCATTTGACTCAAAATGTTTTACTGACAAGTTAGATCACTGCTGCAGCACTCAGATGACTGCTCTGGATACAGGCTTTCCACTGACTCTACAGTACACCTCCTACATTCTGTTTAGAGGCTAAAGCTGAGAACAAATAAATTTTAAAAATAGCTGCAGACAAAAAAAAAAAATTATAGATTTGAATAGGTGAGCAGCTTGTGAAAGTAAAACTCAATTCAAGCTGGGAACAGAACAAGGAAAACATGACCAAGATCCCCGCAAAATGACACTTAAACACCACGTACTGGGCAATAATTGTCATACATAATCGTTCTCCATCTAGCTAGATTACCCTGAAACAAGAATTAACGCTGAAGTTTTTAATGAGCAAGAGGAACACATTCTAACTTAAAAATTATCATTGATTTTTAAATTTTTTTTTCCCCACTCCTCCAAATAGGGCTGAATCATCTGGCAGGGATTCCTCTTTCCTATATAAACCATACAAGCTCTGTAATATTACAAGAGCTTTATCTGCCCAACCTGCAATATAGGGGGATGATCCTCCATCAGACTTGCTTCAACAGAACATGTCATAAACATTAACAGCTTCCATCATATTTTTATCCTGTCTGAAATAGGTTTTAAGTTTAAGTCAACATCAGATAGCCTGATTTGTATAGCCAGGAAAAAGATCTAACTGAAAGTGTTAGGTAAGCTAGTGCAAAAAGTCAAACTCTGCAGTACAAGACTAAAGATGTTCTGAAAAGTTGCATTTGTTTTCTTCAAGTATCCCTGGAGCACCACGTGTGAGAGCTAGACAGCATGGCTGACAACCTTACATTGCAGCTTCACTAAATCCTCGTTACATTTAACGAAAAAAATAACTGAACATAACTGTATTGTTGCAGTGATCTCACATGTCGCTAGTCTGCCCCAAACGAGGTAAAAATGAGTCCAAGACCAAAGAGCCTTGTCGAGCTCTGACCCAGCATCCTTTTGGGAAACGCTTAGGTTGACGTCCCCCTGCAGCCACACACCAAGACCGCCGGTGCCCTCTTCTGGTTGTCGTCTTTGGAGACCATCAGAATACAGCATCACTAGTATTTTTTACTAGAAGTCAATCCGTTCTTTGCTTCTGGTTTAACACAATAAAAAGCTCAAGGTCTTTTCTTGTATGGCTAAACCTGAGAATATTTTTATATGCCTCTTCAGTAAATAGAGGTGACAATACATCACGGCACTGGGACAGGTATATCATTCCTAAGCATGTGCTATGCAAATGTGATAATGGAGTGAACCTGGTTCTGCCACCTCAACATCTCACTCCATTATCACACGGGAGAACAGCACTGCTGTTGCTGCTCATCTGCAGTCTCTTTTGCCATCCATTTTGTTAATTCCTGGATATTTCTATCCTTATAAGGGACAAAAAGAACTAAATGGAGGATGATTCTGGTTTGAAATACATGTCACTAGTTTCTGCCTAGATAGGGATAGGGGTTAGAGTATTCTACTGTAAGCAGCTTACTGATTAATACCAAATGCCTAATCTGTTGAATATTGTGGGGTCCAGGGCTCTCTCTTTCCTAATTTTTCAAGTTATTTACACAAACAATAATAAACAAACAGAAAAGGCAGCTTGTCTGCAGATGGTGGAGGGAGAAGACTATTTCTTGCCAGAACTCAATGCTTTATCATGAGTCTGTTCTTCCAGCACTTGGCTCCAGTAATGCTTCTCTGTGTTCAAATAAAGAGGGTCTGAACATCTGAAAGACAAGGACTGAAGACTCCCTTATGGTTTAGCTAGGTGTTTACCAGTATTAGTGACAGGGACACTTGGTCATTCTGGCCACATTGCTATGACAAAAGAGGGGCAGACAGCAAGTGTGAGCGCTGAACACAGCCACTCACACAGCCTGTTAGCTCACACTGACTATTTTGTCCTGCTCCAACAAGCTCTCCCCTGGACAAATCTGCTTAAAAAAGGAGCTAGCCCTAAGCATCATGGAAACAAGCCAAATGGAGACAGACATTTGGCCAGGAACCAGCCCTTTCTCAACCCACAATTATTTTTCAGTACAAGCTCAGCCTAGCTAGACAAGCACTGTACAAAACTCCAGGACAAAGTCATAATTTTAGCATCTTCAGGAGGATTAGGGCCAGGATGCCTGGTCATTCTTGTCTTCGTTTAGTTTAGACACAAGTAATTTTGATGGGATAGGCATGTGCTTTAGGATTAACTGTATGATATGCTCAGTATCTTTCTGTAGACTGTCCTGGAAGTTTGTCTGTGCTAATTCTCTTCAGTGTTTGCACTGCTGCCATCTGCACTGACAAACCCCAAGCAGGGCACAGAAGAGCTGAGACTGCCTATATTAACTACTCATCACACAGGCTAAGCCAATGTTTCTCTACATCTCTGCAGGAACACGAGATAAAGTACACCTCCTCCATAAATGTGTTGCCAGGGATGTTCGTTACAGGCATCTCATCATACAAAGCTTTGTATTTTTTATATTCAGTGGATGCAATCTGAACAAGCATCTGAGAGGAAGTGTGAGCTTACCATACAAGAGAACTACGACACAGACAAGAGCTAAAAAAAAGTATTCAGTGAGACTCTTAATTGCCTGATGCAATAGGAAAATATATACATCCACTATAACCAGCAGAGGACCTAACAAAGTTCCTAATACTCAACCTGACAGGGCTCTAGAACAACTGAGTGGTAGGGAATGGGTCTGTACCTCCTCCAGTTCACATCTGCCTAGCAGAGTCTGCACAGCTCTTCAGTATACAAAGATGATCTTGCTCTGGGGCAGTAGGTGCTGAGAAAAATTGCAAGACAAAAAAAACTTAATTCCAAGAAGCAATCACTGATGCTGCTGGCTTGTTTCTCATCCTTAAGAGCAGCCCCACAAGCTGCTTCAAGGTCACTAGCTAAAATAAGTACCAACCTCAGTGATCAGAGCTAATTCTAGTCATTTGTAGAACTGACAACAAGCAGGTATGTACACAGACTAATCACACAGCTAGGTTTCCCAGCAAGGCAGACACCCTTCAGTCATGAATTAACAGCTGAACTGTCCTGACCACAGTTAAATCATTCTCTCTAATTAGCCAATTACATCTCAGACATCCTTAACTCACTCGAGAGAAGAGGAAAACAAATACAGGCACTAGTTGTTAAATCAGTACCTTCCCATAAAGTATTGAGTTCTGCTTGTCCATTTTAATCTTAAAGGAACAATGGATCCACAATACATCCCTAGCTATAAAGAACAGCTTTCTCAGGACACCAGAGGCAGCTACAACGTTTAATGCCAGAAGTTATTGGTTAAAAAACTAACTACAACACAGAAGAGACAGGATCATGCAATTGCAGCACATTTGGGTCTTCTGAAAGTCACAGCATAATACAGAAACTGCTAGAATAAAATTAGGGAGCTTTTTGTTTGTTACCAAGGCCAATGTTAAAGAGCCTTGAGCTGAACATCATGGGTCAAAGTTAAAATCCTCAACAATTCTCAATTCCAACCCACTCCACTTACTGAATGATCACTCAAAGCGCCTTGGATGTGCTCAGCCTGTTGTCTCACCAGTAGGTTTTACTCCTAGGGTATCATCCCGCTACATTTTAACTGGGGGGAAGATACTGTGACCTGCACATAAGTCAATATTCAGCCTTTGAGATACACATGGTGAAAGTGAACAGACTAATCTTCACAGCAGAGCTAACTGAGCAAGGTCAGGCTTGACAATCCTGAAACTGCAACACCCACACCCACACGTGTCTTATTTGTGGCTGTGGTTTATAAGCCACTAAGTGGGATGGTCAAGAATTGAGACTGCCTCTGTTTAGTCTTTAATGATGATTCCCCTTTATTTCTTTTCCAGGATATGGCCATCTTCAAGAAGTCTGGTTCTGTTTGTTTCAAACATCACACAAGGCTGTGAACTTTACAGGTCTTAGTTTTTCTGCATAGCATAGGCACTATATCAGTGAAAACTTAAAAGCTTCCTTTTGGGTTGCTTTCAACTCCCTCCTTATAAACCCATATTCCTGTATACTTTATTATTTTCAGGACATCTTTTAAGTACTCTTAAGTGTTTTTGCACCTACATTTAAGCACTTTATCTTATTAAAACGGCATTATTTCACCTTCATTACCACCATATGCTCAACTGAAGCATCTCTTATGCCTTGGTCTCAAGTAACAGCTGCAGAGGAGACCCCACATGAGGGGTAGGTCAGAGTTAAGTGTGGTGACTTACATAGAATGAGAGAGGAGATAGCACCCAGTTTTCACTTTGGAAGAGTGAAGGCTCACTCATACAGAAGCAGTAGGACTTTTCCTTGCTCCGAGTAAGACAAAAACAACAAAAGGAAGCAAGAAGAGAGCAGGAACATTCAAAATGCCATTATTACCCACAGAACTCGGATGAGACCACTTCAAGATTAGTTTCTTCTGTCTCACAAATTAAAACTTAATCCATCTCGCACAAATTTGTTATTAGCATTCACACTGCAGCATTATGTGATTCTTTGCCCTAACTATTTAGCTTTTCTTTTTTCATCTTCCCTTTCTAGCCTTTGGACTAGAAGAATATTTAAGCCACTAGCACAGTTGCAAAATAATGACAAAACAAAGAAGAAAGCATACAAAGCTTAGTCTTCTTCAGACCTTATAGTTACAAAAAAAGCGCCCAAAAAACCAAAAACATCTGGCAAGCTTGTATACCAGAGAATTAAAGGTTCAAGGAAGTTAAATGCAACTATTTTATCTGTCTTGCAGCTAAGTAAACACTAAAAGTGAAACAGAATTAAAATTTGGCTTCTAGGAAGACACCACATGGTAAAACATTTAGTAAATTTAGACCGGGACACCTCTTACTGTGTTAGATGCCCCAAATCTTTTGGTCCAGGAACACAGGACATGACTGTGGTCATAGACTGTTCATAAGATCAAAACTCATCTCTTCCCCATCACTTTTGTGACATAACCATATGAATACCTTCAAACTGCTCCAACACTAGGAAAACAGTTCTGCACTTGAGACATGTGTTACTGCTTCCAAAATACTCAACACTACAGTAACTGCAGTTCAGTAAGCACTATTACTTATGAGTAGAGCAAGGCTTATTAACACAGGGTTTCAGGACACCTTATGTTCAGCCTGAAACAGCACAAACAAGCTGGTACTCATAGGCCTGTAGATTTAGCAAGACTCTTGCTTGGTACACTCACCATTTCCTTGTGAAACAGGCAACCAAGAAATTCACCAGTCCCCACTGCAACTAGAGACCACTGGCTCTGACCTTTGTACAGAGCCAGCTACTTTAAAAGGACTTGGCTGCAGGCATGAGTGAAGTTCATAGCCCACCTTTAAGACATTCATCCACAAGCCATGAAATCCACTGCATGGATCCAGGCCTCCATCAGGAAGTGAACACCAGACATGGGCATGGGATAGCTGGTCACATCTGTCATTATCAGTAAATACAAGGACAGATTCACTTAACTAGAAAGCATTTGAAGCAAGAGACCAAGAACTGCATAGGCTAGACTGAAACTGAGTGCTCACCTCCCTTAAAGAATATTTACTGTGAGACAAGTGAATCAGTCATTACCACTACCTCCATTTTGGAGC
>VYZV01031238.1:45413-78712 GCA_013401275.1 Pandion haliaetus | reverse complement strand
TGGAGAAGTTCGTGAAGGACTGTCTCCCGTGGGAGGGACCCCACGGTGGAGCAGCGGACGAGTGAGGAATCTTCCCCCTGAGGAAAGGAGCGGCAGAGATGATGTGTGGCGAGCTGACTCAACCCCCATCCCCTGTTCCCCTGCGCCGCCGGGGGGAGGAGGTAGAAAGAACCGGGAATGGAGCTGAGCCGGGAAGGCGGGAGGGGTGGGGGAAGGTGTTCTGATGTTTGGTTTCCCTTCCTAATACCCTTGTTTCTATTTGATTGGTAGTCAATTAAATGGATTTTGTTTCTTCCCCAAGTGGAGCCTGTCTTTTGCCCGTGCCCATAAGTGGGGAGTGATCCCTCCCAGTCCTTGTCTCGACCCACAAGCCTGCCTTTGGATTTTCTCCTCAACCCAACATGGCCAGGCGAGGGGGTGGGGGGTGAGTGAGCGGTTTCGTGGTGCTTTGTTACTGGCTGAGCTGACCTGAAACCACGACACACTCCTAGCCAAATACATGGATGGAAGTTATTTGCTAAATTCATCTTCAGTCAGTGAATATCCTTTATATCCAAATACGCATCATATCTGTGCACTATTTAGAAATAACTGAGGAACCTCAGCTATGCGACAGATGACTTATTGATATTTTTATATATGAGCAGCATATGGATATCCTCAATAGCCATATAGCACATCAATGTAACTGAAACAGCTCTCAAATAGCTTTTAATGAGGTTATCTAAGCTCCAGTTTCTCAGGAACTCTTTGAAACAGCCCAATATGGATTAGTACCTGAGGGAGGCCAGTGAGCTTTGCCAGCCACTACTTAATTGTAGCAGGAGATCAAATAAAGCTTTGGGCCGTTAATCATTTACTTCTGAGCTTCCCTGTGTGTGCTTGAGAGGAAACTGAAGCCTTCCTGGGTGGACTCCTTAGGGCTTCTTGCAGTAATTACTGTCTTACTTATGATTTCTAGGAAGACAGAGAAGTCAGAGCAACTCCTGACTTGGCGAGGGTGCTTCCTCTGGGGCTCTGGAAAAGATAGTACTAAAGGGCTGGTTAGGACTCGTCTCTGTCTCGGAACTCTTCACAAGCTCCTGAGCTCTTTCTCCTTCTCACAGTTTTTGCTTTGAATGTTGAAGTTTCCACATTTGGCACCTTTTTCAGTTAAAGGGACTTCCCTTCTTCCATGCCCTGGGAGCAGGCACAGGCCCCTGCTTTCCTCTCTGAGGACCACTGTGAAGCCCCAGCTTTTACACAGCAAGCTTTGCCTGGGCTTCAGTTCATGATCTGGGACATGGAGAGTGACTGTGCCTGGCCTCCAGTTCTGCCCCAACATCAGGCCTCCCAGAAGCGCCACAGAGGGCTTCCTTAGTGATTGAAGAGCTGGATTTTCTTTTTAAATTTCCCAATAGAAATACTTGAAGATTATATTTACTTATATCAATATTTTTGCAAGATTTGTTTACAGCAAATAGCTATTTGGCCTGTACCCTGGAAGTAGCATCTTCACTAGTAATGAAACATCCATTGTCTTACAAATATGTGTAAGTATAAGATGAGAAGTGGTTAACATAAGACTGTTGCAACTTCCCAGCCTCATTTCTCTAAGTCTCATACTGAATTACAAAACGATGTTCATACAGGAAACCCCATTCAGGCAGGTTAAACACAGAGTTATTACGACTTTGGCCAGGTCACATTCAATATTCACAAAGTTTTTTCGGACCAATGTACCGAGCAATCATGCAGCAGGTCCGTGTGTGCCACAGACTCTTCCGAGGTCAGCTTATTGCAGAGAACTCTGAAAGTTCCACTGCACAGCAAACTTAATGCACAGCTGCATAATACCCTGGAAAATGTGCTGTGGGAGTAGACTTTGGGTTCAGAAAGTTTCTAAAAAGGATTATGAAATCTTCTTAACAGCAAGAGCCATGCCTGGACTCAGTGACCTGCAAGGGCCCATCAGGATCTTGTATGGTCTTACAGTAGCAAAACAGTAAGCTCTCTTCTTTCATATGGCTATGATTCCTAGGGTTGTGAATAGTCCCCTGCCTGCAGTTTTCTTTGATTATCATACCAGTGAATTAATTTCACATTATTTAAGAATACATAGATTTTATCCTGAGCTTCAGTGTTTTTCTGAACTACCAAAATCAGAAAAAAGGCCAACAATTAAGACATGGGTCCAGAGCTCAGGAGTTGTTGGCCAAGGCATACAAGGAAGACCAAGACACAGTCTTGGTTGAGCCACCAGCTCTCCACATATATTGGATAGATCACTTTGGCTTTCTCTATCTGTACTGGATATTTAGCACAGGCCCAAACCAGAACTCAAGTCCAAGCTTACCTAGTATTCCTCTGCATGAAAGCCCACAGTGAACAGTGAGTTTGGACAACTCTGTAGCCCAACGAGAAAAAGCTCTGTGCACCCAACCACCTAACAGACAGGATCACGTATCGCTGGTAGCACGGGCAGTCACAGACACAGTCTGTATTGCTTGGCTGATGATAGTGCGTTAAAAAGGGCCAGAAAAAGTACATTACCCTGCAGTTCAGTCATCTATACTGTACAGTTGTTAGTACATCTCTGACATGGTCCGTGCTACAGTTCAGGCTCATGGCAGATTGTGCTTTTCAACAGCTTGTGAGCATAATCCAAAGGTTTGCATGGTGAGGGACCAGTCCGCATTGGCAGCAGACATGTGGACTCCCTGTTTTGATAGATAAGAGAATGTAATACTCAAAGTTTTTCTGAGCCTATATTCCTAAGCATAGAAGAAATGGTCTGAGAGTAAGAATTGTGCTTGTTCAGCAACCTCCAGAAAGTCAAAAAGAGGCCATAACTGAAAGAGGTTGTCAGGATGCAATCAAATTAGTAATACCTGCCATCTGGTTTCCTTTCATCTTATTGTGTTTCTCCTCTTGCCATTCCATAACTTTTCCAAATGCCCTTCGCTTTTGCAAAGTTAGTTACACTTGTCCAAAAGAAAACAGAAGAAAACCAGAGGTATAGTTTATTCTGTTGCTTTCACAGACAAAAAGAGGCCAGACATAAAAAGGAAGAAACACTGTGTTTAAATCAGTTTCAAAACACTAAATTGCTTTTCTAAAATATTTCAGGAAAGTTTTAGAAAAATAACTATCTTCTGAGTCCTAGAAGATGGAAACTATATTGAATTGTTTATAACTTTTTTTTTTTTTTAACTAACCCTTAATCTAAACTTAGTGGTGCAGGTTGTACTGATTATCTAGTGTTAACTGGTATAATTTAAATAGGGCTACATGTACGCTTGCAGCTGAGTCTATGTGTAATATTGTCTTGTAATCTGCAGAATATAAGAGAAGGTAGCTTCTTCCAGTGGACATATTTCTTTAAACCATTGCTTATGCACAACTGATGTACTTTAAAATCTACATTTCCCCTCTATGATGCTTCTGTGAATGATATCCACATAACTTTAATTTGTAATGCATCAGTATTCCTTAGGCTTCTCTAGAAAATACTTGGTATTTGCCTTCAGAATAATTTAGTGATTAAGTTGGCCCTTGTAACTTTGCCAGTGTTCTCTATTAAGCAAGTTCCAGTAGGTTTCATGCACTAAACCTTTCAGTTATAAAAAAGAAAACAGTCAAACCGCCACACACATACAATTTCACACTGTGCAAAATTATGTTTTCTCTACGTGCATTAGAGCTCTGCTGTAATACAAACTTTTGTGTATTTTTAAATATAACGACTTTGTAAGATCAATTAACTCCAAGGCTTAGAGTGAAAGCTTTCTTCCTAAACAGAGGCCTAAACTAATACCTCTTACTCATTATGTGTGTCATAGCAGATTATCAAATCTGAGACCTGAAATTTATCTGGCAAGTGAACTGACTGATTTTCCTCAAGCCAAATCACCAATCAGTGCGAAAGGTTGATATTGCTGGCAGGATCAATCAAGCAGCCCACTTTGTTACATGGAGTGCTATGAGACAATTTCTGATTCTTACTGTACTTCATGCCACTACAGCACATATATTAAGTGTAAAGTGGGTGTGGAGTAATTCTTACATAGAGATATGGAGCCAGGGGCAGGAAGGAGAACAATAAATGTAGGCCCTTAGTCAGCAGAGTGTTCTTGAAAATCCGTTCTGCAGAACAGCCCAGAGGCAGCCATGGGAGGTTGTTGTAAGAGAACTGCGATGATCCCAGGACAGCCCTCAAAAGCAGATTCCTGTTCCCCAGATGTTGGCTGTCTTCAGGGTTACAGTACACAGTCTGTGTTCTTGGCAAATGCTGTGCAAGGTAAGACTGTGAAATTTGCCTGTGCTGTGCACATACTCATCCTCCACTTCATATAGAAAACAGAAATAATCTGTGAGAGTCCCAGGGTGCCTATGTAAAGAAGGAAGGGAAGCAGCAACATATCCAACGTCCCTTGGAGCACAGCCTGCCTGCAAACCCCATTGTCCTCGTGCTAGATAATAAAGGGACCCTCCAGCAACGGTCCTTTGCCACTATGTCTCATGTCTGGCAGCGGGCAGAACTCACCTCAAGATGCCGTGGAAGCCACCCAGCGGGCACAGAGCACCGGCTGATGCCCGCAGCAGGGAAGCAAAGCCTAAAGCCTCAAGCAGGTGTAAGATTTTCCCCTTTAGGGTTGTAACAATCCCGACCAGACTATTGCGCATGAAAGAGTTGGTGATCGGCATAACAAAGAACCAGAGCAAACACAGGCCAGTGCTGCGCTGTGCTGTGCTGCACGCACAGCTTGTCCTTTGTTCCTGCGCTGGGCTGTGCAGGTTCTTGGCCGCAGCATGAACTGGGCTGGGCAATGGTAACGGAGGAGCCCACGGGCAGCTCCCACTCAGTGGGATTGTCGACTGCACCACCTGCGTGGTCTTGACTTTATCTTAAAGTGGAGCAGCAAGTTCTTATCTGAGCATAGGGTTGTTTGATGGTAGGAATGACGAATACAGCATTTTTTTGTCTAAAAAAATTCTGTAAGAGGTCTTGAAACCAAAATGTCGGTGAACCTTTCTATGGGTGGGATCTGTGCCACATGCCCTGAGCAAAGGTCTGTCTGACGCTGCACACCTCGGGGTTCCCAGCACCTGAAGGAATGTATGATTATCCATATTCCTTCTCTCTCTTGTGTTAGCTCCAGAAAATGGTATTTTAAGCAATAGCTTATGGAGTCTGAGTGCCTTTCTCACTGGGATCATAAGGTACGCTAGCTCCAGTGCCTTGCACTACAGGTATCAGCAGAATAGCCTTAAACTGCCCCCAAAGATATTTCTGAATCAAGTGGTGTGACAGGTGACAAATATAGCTCCAAACATTTCCAGCTTTGGGATTGCTTCTCCACAGGAGTCTGGGGCTGCTCCTGCCAGCTTTGCGACTGTGCAGATTGCCCAGCAGCACTGCAGTTGCTCCCATTTCTCCCAGAAGGACAAGAAAAGGAGGTTTTTCTGTATCAAAACAATCACAGAACATAAACTATACCCTTTAGTGCTGCACGTGAAGGGAAAATACCAAGCTCAAATTCAAACATTTCTGTTGTCCTTATTTTATTCTCTTATGAGCTTCTCTGTATCGTAAAGCAGCTGATAGCATACTGTAGCACTGTGCATGTTTTAAATGAACGTCCTTCACAGAACATTAATATCTGAATCCGGCTTTTCATTTCAGAATACCACAGGAAAACACCCGTAACTTTGATAGAACCTTGAAACAGTTCTGCGCAATTCAGAACTAGACATTTCTGGATTGTTCAAATCACTCTTTTTAATAACTGTCTAGCTCCAGTGCTAGGCCCTTCTGCCAGATACTGTTGAAGTGCATGCCATAATGCCCTTGTTGTATAGTAGATCTTTTCTCAATCAGGCCCCTAATTTATTGTCCCTACATTCACAGCATGTTACTCAGCAGTTTTTGACCGCTGCTGTTAAGTTCTACCCAGAAGCTGACAGCTGAAAAGTTTCAAAAGATATTCATGTTTTGACTTGATGATCCTATGGAAGCTGACTTTTGGGCTCTGTTTCTGAGGTTACAAATCTCACACAAGTTCTCAGGGTGCAGTGTCTGGACATTAAAAGAACAGTTTTTTATTATTTGTTGCTATCAGTTCTACTTGTTCATGTTAGTAATTCAAATGGAGCGGCTTGTATGCACATAAAGCAGATGAGTTTTGTATGCATGACTAGTTGGAGATCAACTACCTGTAACAAAAATTGAGGCAAAATTTATAGCAACAGTAATCTTGGAAAATAGTTTTTTATCTTTGTTGTTTTGAAAAGTAGGTGCAATGATCAACATCTGTAGTGTTGTGAAGGCAAAGGCTATTCATGAAAGCCTCAGCTCGGCAGAACTCTGAAGTGCCAGTGTAAATGCTGTTTGTTGGATGTTGACAGGGTGGAGACTTCTTCGGGACATTTCACATGCTAAAATTCAAACCATAAAACTTTGTCACGGCTAAACTAAAGAATGTGAGCAGAACTGGTCACTGTAATTGTCTGAAGCCATTTTAATAGTTTTCTTATTAGAATAGCAGTTTGATATGGGATTTCCTTTTAGGCTAATAATAGAAAACACCAAAACTTTCAGATCTTACCTTTCAGATCTTACCTTTCAGTAATTTAACTTTTTTATATTACAAGCATTTATTTCAAATTAAATTGAAAATCTCTGTTGAAGGCATGAACAATCTCTGAACAAAAGCAATGCATGTTTTGGTTTTGGAGGGAATGATCAGAGTGACAACTATTTATCAGAATGAATCGGGACAAGCAACTGTTGTTTTTCAGTTTGCTCTGCATGTAAGAGTCAGCATTGCTGGACTCTGGCAATGGTTTTATCTAAACTGGAAGAGAGGTTCTCCTCTGAACTCTATGCCTTACATACTAAGTACATGACTTCATGCCACCATGCAAGGGTGCAGGGAGACATAGGTGCTTAGACAGAGGATGGCTTAACAGAGCCATTGCCCAGTGATTTTGTGTCCCTGGCACTCTTTCCCCTATTTTCCCTAGAAGTCAGTGACAAGATTCGTCAAAACTGTTAGATGAGCTCCTTAGAAATCAGGCCATTAGTGTGGATTTCATAACCTGTGAAGCAAATAGGCTGTACTGCGCTGATCGCACCTGGAGCATTGCAGTCTCACTGTTGTCGAACTAAAGAAAAATACAAATACATGGCTGCTTGCAACAATGCACTGTTCATCACAAACTTATACCAGGATTATTAGCCTCGTGGCCAGGAAAGCGTATTGAAAGAAGAAACAGAAGTAGCCAACCTCTTCCATTACTTGGAGAGTTCCTCTGCCTTTTTTCTTTGGTTTATGTGTTTTAATCGGAGTACTGTGTGGTTTCTCCACAATGTAATTTTAGTTGGCCCTTGATTATCTGAGTAAATTAGTTAATGATGCTTGCTCATTGCAATTACACTTTCCCATTGCAATTATCTGAATTCTCCTCTTTCAAGTCGTCTATGATGAATCTGTGTTCATAATTACAGCATATTGCTAATAAATGTTTGTAGTAGATGTATGCTACAGCAATGCTTATGTACAGACACAGCAGCTAACATTTAACGTAGTTGAGCTCACACATTCTTATTGCTTACTGCATGCTTTGCTAGTGATAAATGATACCCATTTTTCTCTACCACAGCTGAGAACAGAGATTAAAACTCTAGATGCAATCTGATCTCACAGGTCACAGCTTGTCTGTGTAGCCTGTTTTATGTTATAACTGATAGCAGTAAAAGGTCTTTCATCAACCATGTTTATTTATGTCTGTGATTCACAGTGATGATGATTTATAGAGCACCTGTAATTGCAAGTGTATACCTCTCATGAAAATGCAATGCATAGCTGGAAAAAATGACCTTGTGGGAGGCAGAGATATTAAAAGTCTAGTGTGAATAAAAGAAAACCTAACAGTGTGAATAAAGAAATCCAAACAATAGGACAATCCAATTACTAAATAGAGAGCAAATCTATATGTAAGCAGTGGAGATGGGTAATTAGAAGGGGAAAATAGAGGACTATAAAATTCAGCACATCTATTTTACATTGTTAGAAATTCAAAAAGCTCTGTTCGTGTAGTCATCTGTGCTCTTTGGCTTGCTAACATTCATCTTGGCTACATCTTGGGAAGCCAAGAAGCTTTGAGATCATATACTTTGAATTTCCAAATTCAGTGTGGTGAAGAATAAGAACTCTATAATGTAGAAGACATGAATGATGATTTTAATACGGAAACCCAATGTCTGCATGTAAAAAAGGCGTTGAAAATGTAGCAAGGGATGCAGCATAGAAAAAATTTTTAAAAAACCTTACAGGAAGAGATTTAAGTATCTCAACATCTTACTAAGCAGAAGACTGAAAGATGACAGGATTGCATCAGGACTCCCATGGGAAGCAGATACTAAGCCTGAAAAGCCCATTTTTTCTAGCAGTCACTGAGATAATAAGATTCAATGACAGGCACCTGAAAACAGTCAGATTCCATTTAGACATAAAGCAAATATCTGTAACAATGAGATTGATCACCCATTACAGCAAACCCCAAGGGGAAAACAGGATGTCTTTCAACATATGCCTTTACTTAAGATATACCTTAGCTAAAAAATACACATGCTACCAGACTGTATACTGGAGTAACTGGGGATAAATTTTATGGTATGCTAATAGAAAGCTCAATGAGATGTTCTAACAGACTTTTTGGCCTCTAAGATCAAAACAACTCTTGCCTGAAAGTTAGTTCCTGTAGAGCTATATTTGGGTTATAGCGTCACTCACTAGGTGACTCCATAAGGTTTCACCTGCGTGTTTATATTTACCTAATTCCCTACACTGGAAGCAGCTCTTTCCTCAGAAAACACAGTAAGAGGACGGCAATGCCTTTCCTCCCTTTTTAGTCTGCACAGTCAAGAGATTGGTGTCATGTTCTTCTGTCCTCCAGATGCTGCTGTCTCCCTGTTTCCATCATTCCCTACTTTCCACCCCAGAAGCCAACTGTGTCCTGTTCTCAGGTAGTTAATAAGCACCCACAGGTTGTCTCTAAAGCTGGGGAAATCTTTGCCTCTGATACCCTCCTGAAAAGAGATAGGCATCTGAGAGGTGAAGGAACTATAGCCATTTTAGAAGACTCCTTACCTGTAAAACAGCACAGGCCTTTAAGTATTCATTTATTAGCCAGAAAAAAATAATTTCTCTTTAGCTTACAGACTATCACTGTGGTACCAATAAGACAGTGAGAAATGAATGCCTTTCTTGAAATAGCATATACTATCAGAGGCAGTACTTACAGAACCAGAACTCTGTTGCATTTACTGAACTTAGGTTTCCTTTTAATGTCTAGCATATGTATTCAGACTTTCTTCTTTTATTTTTTATGCTTGCTTAGTACCAAGAAAGTAGAGAACTTTTATCTTTTTACCAGCTTTTTAGGGTTTCAGATAGCAATGCATGATACCCTTTAGGACCACTAAGAATTTTCCTGGTGGTCCTTTTCCAGCAGATAGTTGTGCACTGCTGACAGCTTTATACCTGACTCTTGCATTGATCTCAGCATGAGGGTGATGGAGACATGGGATCCCACTGTTTTAGGGCAAATAAGGAAGACTTTGGAGCCAGATATACCAAAACGGGACATAAATGTCACTGTTTTCCCCTTCCTGTAATTACTGTCTCCCTGTTATCCATTTAATCTCAGTATCCCTTCTGGAACACGGTAATCATATTTCTGCCTGCGGATGACCCGGTGGCTGAGATGGCAGGTTGGCCCCAGCAGGCAGGGCCAGCTCCTCTGGGCAGCGGTCCTGCTCAAGCACGGTCCCCTTTCTCTGGGCTCCCTCCCCAGCACAGGGTGCCAGTGTGGTTATTTGGCAGTGCCACAATATGCGCTGTCACCAGAGACAACCTGGACCTAGTCCTGGATGCCTCTGAGCATCCTTCATGTGTGCAAACAGTTCCCTTTTGGGGAAACTGAGGCTTCTCAGCACCTGGCTGGAAACGCCCGGAAGGATTCTCCTCTGCCGCATGCCTGTGAAACAGTGAGGTACTGAACTCTTGGAAAGGTTAATTAGCATCTAAATAACCAACTGGTTACCTCTACATCTGATTCTTCTCTCGCATTTATTGGCATGACACAAGAAACTCTCATTTGACTTTTGGGAGACTTGCCGCTCTGGTTTATGTATGCGTAACATCCAGGGGATCAGGTCCTCCTCTTCCTATGGGATGCCCTTTCTCAATTGCTGCTTGTGAAACAGATTATTAAAACACTCGCAATCTGGAGAAATTGGAAGAGTTGAAACATATTTCCTAATTTCCTGGAAATTATGACTTTTTGAAATGTGTTCCTTGCCTCAAGACAGTGTAGTTTCCCACAAAATGGGATTTTCACATAAAAATTAATATGCAAAAATTATTTTTAAAATTTGAGAATGTAATTTCAAATATTTTTTAATGTTGATTTATTTTATAAAATACATATTGTAGTATGTAATGTGCACCACCATAAACAAACATACTGTATATACAAAAAGGAAATACTCTTGTTACTTTAATTTTATTCTAGAATCATGAAGATACATTACTACTTTGTGGTTGGACAGAATACCTTCTCTAGATTCTGTGCACTGAAATGAAACAACCAATCTTAAAAAAAAGCTGTTTCAATCAGTAAACTGTATTAACTGCTTATACTGATTTTAAGAATTAGATATTCCAGCTATGCTGTAGAACTACTATTCCTGATCTGTCATGAAACACTTAAAAAATAATAAATAAAAATGCATAAAATCAAATTTGAAGGAGTTTCAAAGTTTTCTGAAATGAAAATATTCCAAAATTAAATACATGGAGAAACATTTATAGGAATTTTCACTGAAGTAATATGATTTTGGGGGGGGGGGAAACACCAACAAATGTGTTTAGACTAGTTTTAACCAAGCTTACGGAAACTTTTTACAAAGATACACCGAACAGCCATTCAGTCTGCAGTTGCAGGCAATTGCAGTTACAGTAAGCTATTAGCAATACCAGGACTTTCAAGGATCATGAATCACAAAGTCACAAAATCATTTAGGTTGGGAGGGAGCTTCTGAGATCATCTAGTCCAGCTCCTTGCTCAAGCAGGGTCAGCTACAGCAGGTTGCCCAAAGTCAGTGCCCAGTTGGGTTTGAATACCACTGCAGATGGAGACTCCACAACTTCTCTCGGCAATGTTTTCCAGTGTTTGACCACTCTCACAGTAAAAAAAGTGCTTTCTTGTGTTCAGATGGAATTTCATGAGTTACAGTTTGTGCCCATTGCCCTTTGTCCTGTCACTGGGCACCGCTGAGAAGACCCTGGCTCCCTCTTCTTCATCCCCTCCCATCACGCATTTATACACATTGTTAAGGTCCCTCTAGGCCTTCTCTTCTCCAGGCTGAACAGTCCCAGCTCTCTCACCCTGTCGTGGTTTTGGCTGGGATAGAGTTCATTTTCTTTCTACTAGCTGGTATACCGTTATGTTTTGGATTCAGTAGGAGAAGAATGTTGATAACACACTGATGTTTTCAGTTGTTGCTAAGTGTTTAGACTAAGTCAAGGATTTTTCAGCTACTGATGCCCAGCCAGCAAGAAGGCTGGAGAGGCACAAGGAGTTGGGAGGGGACACGGCCAGGGCAGCTGACCCAAAGTGGCCAAAGGGGTATTCCATACCATGTGATGTCATGTCCAGTATGTATACCAGGGGGAGTTGGCCTGGAGGGATCGCTGCTCAGGAACTAACTGGGCATCAGGCAGTGAGTGGTAAGCAACTGCATTGTGCATCACTTGTTTTGTATATTCCAATCCTTTTATTAGTATTATTGTAATTTTATTATTGTTGTTATTATCATTATTAGTTTCTTCCTGTCTGTCCTATTAAACTGTTCTTATCTCAACCTAGGAGTTTTACCTTTTTTTTCCCCAATTCTCTCCCCATCCCACTGGGTGTGGGGGGGAAGTGAGTGAGCAGCTGCGTGGTGCTTAGTTGCTGACTGGAGTTAAACCGTGACACAGCATCTGCTCATCTGTGAGATGCTTCAGTCCCTTAATCATCTTCATAGCCCTTTGCTGGACTCACTCCAGTACAGCTGTGTCTTGTACTGAGGAGCCCAGAACTGGACCAGGTGTGGCCTCACCAGTGCTGAGCAGAGAGGACGGATCACCTCCCTCAACCTACTGACAATGTTCTTCCTGATGCAGCCCCAGGAGCCATTGCCCACCTTTGCAGTGAGAGTGCATTGCTGTCTACCAGGACCCCAAGGTCGTTCCCTGCCAAGCTCCTTTCCAGCTGGTCATCCCCCAGCATATGCTGCTGCCTCAGCTTGTTCCTCCCCAGGGGCAGGATTCAGCATTTCCCCTTACTGAACTGCATGAGGTTTCTGTCAGCCCATCTCCAGCCTGCTAAGGTCCCTTGAAGGGCAGCACACCCCTACCCCTATCAGTCACTCCTCACAGTTTTGTATTGTGCGGGCTTGCTAAGGGTGCACTCTTTCCCATCAGCTAGGACATTAATGAAGATGTTAAACAGGATTGGCTCCAGTATTGACCCCTGGGGTACGCTGGTAGTGACTTGCCTCCATCTGGACTTTGTGCCACTGACTACAGTCCTTTCAGCCTGACATTTCAGCCAGTTTTCAATCCACCTCCCTATCACCTTAGGTATGTCACCATACTTTGAATGTGATAGACTTGCCATTCCTTGTATCTCCACAATAGAAGGTGAGGGCTGCATTGTATGGCATATGATATCGTCCTCTCCCAGGCTCAAGTTTTTAAACGCATCCTGTGATTTCAGTCCTAAGGCATTGTAATGAACCTATCTATGTAGTTCTTGGTACACAAGGGAATCTCAAAGCTTGAAAACAGTTGGATGCCTTCAAATCAAACTATATGGAAATGTTACAGTACAAACGAAGTGGTAAAGGATTTGTAAGTAATGAACAGGGCACTTCACAGTAGGGAGTAGTATGTTTCTTCAGAGCCAACAAATATATTTTTCATTCAATGGCTACATAAATATGCCTTCTTTCAGAAAGTCAGCTTGAGAGTTTAAAATGTAAAGTAAAGCTCTCACAAGAATTTGAAAATAGGTAAGAATAAGAATACATGAATAGGTATACGACAGTCTTCCCAGCAGACCTGTGGTTCATCTAGTTGAACAGCCTACCTCAGGAAAGGACTGACACTTTATTATTCAGGAAAATACAAAATTCCTTTCATGTGCACATTGTGTGAAGACAGAAAGTGCTGCATCCTCATTGTATTCCAGATTTCTGGTCGTGATAGTGATCAGTGGCATATAAATCAGAGAAAATTTTCTTGTAGTCCAGATATGGAAAATGGAGTATGTCTTGCTTGAAAACTTCTCTTCTCTTGAAGAAAAATTTGAAATTTATGTTCCCTTGCAAGAGAAGGGCACATCTCATTTTAAACTGGGACCTAAAGACTGAAAAGCTGAGTCAACCTCAGGGGGTGCCTTTCTCCCTCCTTTGGCTATAGATGGAGACTATCTCCACAAGTTATGTGAGATGAACACAATCTCTTGTAATTATTTTGTTTCTAGAAGCACATAAATGTCTCATTTTTCTCAAAGTCTAAAACTAAACTCTCAGTCTTTGATATCTGATAGCAATAAGTAATATATACTGTTTATTTAGAAATAATACTGTTATCAGATTCCCATGTGTAGATGTTTTGGGCTCATTTCTGCTTCTATTGACATGTCTAGTTTTGTCTTTGGCTTCAGCTGGAGCCTGTTCAAGCTTTTCATGCTCTTTATACATTTTTACAGGTCAAAGACTGGCTGCTTTTTTCTAAAACCTAGGAAATGGGCACTAATGGCTTGCCCTATGTTCCCAGAAACTCCAGTGTCCCTGGATTTTAACACGGCCAAAGATTTGGCAGTGTTTGGGCAGATTTTTCCCTCTAATATTTGATTAGTTAATGAAGTCAGGTTGCTTCTTATGAATACAATACTGACTTCTTTTAGACATTCACATTTAGCCACCCAAGGCTACTGCATCGTTACAAGAAATGTCAGTTGTGCTGGGAGTGCAATTAAGGATTCTTTATTTTTGTTTACTGCCATTAAAAAAATTGTGCTCAAGATGTGCTCAGCCGCAGGAAAAAAACCTAAACCCCTCTCAAAGTATTAATTACAGATTTTATTAAAAGCTTACAGAAGACCTGAAGCATAACCACATAAGACCATTGTTCTCTCACTTAGGAGAAGGAAGGAGAAGGAATTCCCGTGGCAGGGAGCTTAGTTGCTTTTGACAAGAAGGGAAACATAGACCTCCTAATTAACAGTGCAGTTAAAGATGGGTAAGCAGCTGTTGCTAAACATAACCACAGGGAAAACTGTAACTGCTGTAATCAAGAGAGTTATTTACCCAGTCAATAAAACCAGGCTGAAGCAAATGACATAACGCCCTGAATAACTGTGGTCTGAGAATAGGAAGTTACCAAGGAACGTGGTTGCTGGCGGGGGGTTCCCCTTTCGGTCCTGAGCAGCGTGGGTACTGCAGGTGCTGGACTGAAGGTGTCCGGTATTGTACGTGCAGCAGTGCGCACCGAGCTTGGATCTAGTCCCTGTGAAACAAGAGAAGGACCAAAGAGAGATGATCGTGTCCACACACTATGAATATCCAAAGGGAAACGACAGTCCAGAAACTCCCCAGCTATTGATCACGGTCAATTTTCACGCTACCGGGTGTTGAACTGGGCTGCACCGTTTTGCATTTTGTAATAAATCCCAGGAGATTTGTGTCTTCATCTAACCATGACTGGAGACGAAATGAGTTTTTCCACTCACTCCAGTATTTATTGGGTCAGGACTTTATTAAAGAGCTAGTGAGCCTTTTTCACAACCCTCACAGCCTCTTCCAGGACACCCCAGAAATGAATGAAAATCACTTTTACAAATCTCAATCCAAAAGTGATTTAGCATGCATAAAAAATCAAAACGATACTATATAAACCTTGACTGATGTTTACTAGGATACCAGAAAATGCCCCAGATTTAGAGCTCCCTGGCTTGCCCTGGACCACTCAGTGCTAAGTAACTCAATGTCAATGCCAAGTCCAGTGCTGTGTGCACTGTAACGCATAAGCCATTGATAATGGTCACAGCTAACTGTGGGTTTGCTTTTTTTCCCCTGTCCATATTAAATTACCCAGAACATCTGCCATAGCCTCACACGATAGTCCACAGGCTCAGGCCTACATTCTTGATGTTCTGATGTCTTGATATCCCATGGATCAGTGACAAAATGTGGTTAAAATTAAGCAATGGCTACATATTTGAGGAATACTGAATACTGTTGATTGGGGTACCAACTAAAATCTTAGTGCATATAAATTATTTCTTTCTTAGCTTCAGAAATACTAATGTATTGAACCTTACAGCTGTACAGAGCCAGCTCCAAGTAATATGTGATCAGGTTTTTCTCAGACTCTTTGGTACTCCTTCTCCAGATGAAGAGGGCTCTGATAAGGAGGAAGCGGTTGTGTGAGTCAGACTACCAAGGTCAATAAGGATTTTCAGGACTTGGGCTGCTATATCATAGCTTTCAGCTCTCAAACTGCCTTTTTGATTAGCTTTGATGTAATCTTCTCAGCCTCTGCTAACAAGAAAGCCAGACAATATTTTTTTGTGTAATGGCAGCCAAAAATAACAAGTAGCATAAAGGTGCATGTGCAATTGAAATGCTTTCCAGCTTTTGGATGTCTAAAAACCTGTGTCAACACTGAAGTCAGCTGCTTCATTATACAGACTGTCATTTCCACACGGCTCTTTGTGGACACAAAGGATCTGTTTCCAAGCAGATTCCCCATCAGGCACGAGATTTCTGGTATTACTTGCGCACAGGTGTGAGTCATTGTGCTGATAGATCCTCATTCCTCTCTTGTTTTTACAGGTTTAGCAACTACCTTAAGTTACACCAATGCAAATAAGTAGAGGATGACACCTAGCAGATCTGACTGACCTCATTTTCTTGTCTGCACAAGTGTGAAGTGAAAGTAATCTATGGAAACAACTAGATTTATACTTGAGAAAAAAGCATTGAAGGTAAATGAAAGATCTGACCCAGCTGGAAAATCTGCCTTTAAGTTCTTCAGTAAATTCTTCAGGTTTTTCACTTTCCTGGAAAACAACTGGTGGGCAAATTTCCCAGGCACCAGGGGCAATGTCGGGGCAATTAAAGTGTCTCACTATGCTCCCCGTGCCAGAAATTTAAACATTGCACAGTGCTTGCCATAAAGGCTGTCCCCATGAGGCCTGGCTGCTAATGGGTGTTCGGTCAACGGGGCTGGGGAACCCCCAGTAGCCAGACAGGGCAGTAGCCTTATCATACACCTTTGGCTACTGACTGATAATGTGCCCCAGCAGCACGTCGCATGTAGTCCTGAAGCATGGAGAAGATGTGGAGATCAGAGGGAAATGGGGGAAGCATGGGATCTGCATAAAACCACAGGAATGGCTAGCAGGAGACAGTTCAAGCTGAGCTGGGTGTTCTGTTACTGTTATTTAAGCTTTCTGTAAAGCAAACACTGGGTAAGAAATGACTTCAACCTCGTGCAATGCATATAGCCTTTAATTGGAGCACAGTGGCTGGCAATGGCACCTGCTCACAGCACACATCAATCTCATCTGTAAGTAAGTACCTCCATAATTTCAGAACACAGTAACACTTGTCTCCTAAAAGTATATTATTTTGTTGAGTGATTAATGGCATTGTGAAATATTACCTATAGTCAGCACCCTTTATTGCAAAGCTCATTAAATTCCTGAAAAATCTATCGTTGACAGCACTTTAATTTTGTTTTATTGCCTCATTTTATCTCACCAATTTCTGTCTCTGGTTTACAGTTAATAATGAAAGACAGCAGAACTGCACTGTGCTTGAGAATCAGAAACATAAGTATTCATCTTTTTAGAAGCCCCTGATTTAGGGCATAGGAACAGTGGGTACTAGACAATGCACGCATTGAGAAGGTGATTAAAGTTTAATAAAACTGTCAAGTTAAATAAACCAATCTCCTTGCAAAACATTCTGTTTGCCAGGTGCTTGGATTTTAGCTGTTAAAAAATTGTCCTTCACCAGTCTGTTTAAATGTGCAGCAGACTAATGTGACTGCCAAGTCACCGTTTGGTTTTCTGCATGATCTGTTGAGATTTTGTAATAAAAAAGACTGCTAAAATGACACATTCAGAAGCCACTATAGCAAGTGTTATATAGAGTAAATGCACTTTTACTTAATGAATTGCTATGAACATATTCCTGTCTTTTACTGTCCAAGTTAGGCTTTGGAGCTTGGTCTTTCACCACTGTCTTCACAGAAGAAGGTCTGATTCTCTGCCCAGCTGGTCATCTGCAACTGTCCAAACTGTGTATCGCTACCAGTCTGATGTGACAGAGCTTTCCAGCATTTTTTCCATATGCACATGCTTATACAAAATCCAAGGCAGTGAGAAATAGAACACATATATCCACATAAAAAATCTATAGTCCCTGTAACCACCTCAAACAACCTTTCATCTAAGTTCAGCACAGAACTCTATTAAATTGTAAAAATTGCTCATTATTAGTGGATTACTAATTATTAATTGACTTGCTATGCAATATGTCAGGTAACATTTCAAGAATTTTTTTTATGAGTTGTATTCTCTGTAGAGCTGTAGGTGAGTTAATACAGAGTGATTCATAAATGACGTGTTCCCGTGATTCTGCCCAACGTGTCAGTGTGGATACCGTATGTCAAACCGCCCTCTCCAGCAGCCTCTCTGAAGAAAACAGGTCAAACAACAAACTGAGTTTCTTGAAGGCCGGGATGTTCCCAAGGGATTCACAGTTAATTTAATGAGGACATCACCTCGCCCCTTGCAAGGTTCTGCAGTGCAGAGCACGTCAGCTGCCTGACTCAGAGGCAACCCTGACTGATGGGAGAGAGACCTCAAACAACGAGGAAACCATTACACGCTGGCACCGTCCTGAGTTAAAAAGGCAGCCTGGCTCTCAGGAAGACAAGGGTTTTTGGGCCACTTTGGAAACTCTGAGTGGCCTTGAGAGGGGAGAAATGTCCCGCTGAACAAGCCTGTCTGGGCAGCTCCCAGCAGAGCAGGCTCCTGCTTTTCTCCGATATCAGAGGCAGCCAGAAATACCACCCAGCCAGATGCTCACTGCAGAGGAAATTAAAAGGAGGGCTTAAAGCTAAATCTACAACAGCTTGTGTATCACAGCACTATCTGAGATATCCTGTCCTCTCCCCTCATTCCTCCCAATGATTGTTATTCCTCACACTTGCAACTTATTTTAAATTGTATTGCAAGGCTCTTGGAGGAGGCTGAATGTCTCTGTGTGTCTGTATTAGCTCAGCTTCGTGTGTGAATTTTGTGTTCCAGGTGCAGGTACTGCTACAGCTAGACCGTAATACACACACAAATATATGTGTGTATAAATGTATACACACACATATAAAAGAGCTCTCTTAATAGGACAGCATTAACTTCCCCTGCAAAATTCTTGTTCAAAATTTGTGTTCAAAACAAAGATAGAAAAAATATGTAACATTAAAAGGTCACATGCATGTCAGCAAAGCTTGCATTTTTAAGTTTCTCATACTTTCTCTGTGCTTGTGGTAAGATGTGCAAATTTATACAAAGCTTTAATTAGTACTGGGTGTTGAGAACTGGAAAGCTTTATGAAAGCCATTTACAATTTTATCTGGAGGCTCCTAAAGATAATGAGATAAACCTCATATTTTTTCTTCCCCTGCACTTGGCTTTTCAATAATACTGCCAACATATACTGTACCATGTACAGCATTATCTGTAGAAAGCCACTGCAAAGTAAGATCGTAAGAAAAATAAGATATGCTATATTTAAGGAAAAATAATTTTGTTTCTTTGTGCTTTTGACAACGGTTTTGAAAAGAGTGTATTTTGAAATTGCGTGGAAAAGAATGTGTATAGAGACTGAGTAAGGAAAATGCATGACTTTTTCAGGGAACAAAATCACTCTTTGTAGCAAGATCCATATTAACCAATATGCCTGGCATTCAGCAGAATGTATCGTCAAAGAATCTCACTGAGGGGGATCCCTGCTATCAGTGAGCTCCCTTCCCCCACTCTCATGTTAAGAAAACCCCAAGGTTTGAATCTACTGCCTGGTAGTGTAGATCAGCATTGTGCCAATATCCTTTCCTCTCTCACGGCTCAACCGAAAAAAAATCCCACCAAAAACCCAAGAAGAAGGGATACAGAGATAAAATAAGTATTTTCAGGGTTTTGCATTTATTTTATTCTGTAACAAAGAAAATGTTTTGTCTGAGGGCTTGTTTTAGGACCATTGAAAAGCATGGGAAATGACAGCCTGGGTTCACAAAATCATTAGTGCTGGTGGTAACAATGCTCAGGTAATAAGCGTCCCAAGCTAAGATGGGGGAGACTTCATGTCAGATGTCTCCTTGACGAAGAGGATGCAAACCCTGCCTCCTTTCTGTGCTCTAATCACCGTATAGGCTGCTCTCAGCCACCTCAGCTCCAAAGCAATGGTCACAGCAGACCTTTATAAGATGTCTTCAAGTAGAAAAATTAAAGTGTAAACAGACTATGACATCGGATAATGTAGTCATTTCATTTTTTGAGTAGAGGGAAAAATACTTTTCTTGAGAAGGAACTTCAGTCTAACGATCTGGACCACCAAAGGCTTCCATGCTCACTTTGATTTCTGCACATTAAACATCTCTTTGTGAAAAAGCTGTATTTAGCAAAAGTTGAGATTTTTGTACTCGGAGTGCTGTCTAGAGCAGGAGTGGTCACCCTTTAACTCTCGATCTGCATTGTCTCATGGGCCTAGAACAGTCCTCAGGCAGGAGATGGGTCCCCCCATGGGTCCCCAGCTGAGGGGATTATTTGAACTCTCCATGGTGGGAAAAAGCAAACCAGCATGTGCTGCTGAGGCTTCCATCACCAGCTTGCCCAGTGTAACCTCATCCTGCAAAAATGAAGTGCTGGGACCCTCAGAGAGCTGCTGCCTGAAAAGTGCTCCCAAAGCTTACTGGAGATTCTGTATGCAGCTGGCAAGGTCAGGATCTTTTGGCTACCCATGATCTTGAACAATTTGTCACTGCTTCCCTTTCCACTGAAAGGTAGATGTTCTGGATAGAAAGATATATATGAATCATTGCAGACAGTAATTTTCTCCTGCAAATCTTTTGATGCTGCCTTACCAGGAGGATGAAGCAAACCATCCTGGCATCACATTTGCTCCCTACATTGGCTCAACACACCCCCTTAATCCACAACCTCACGCACACGGCATTCTCAGACCAACTTCTGTTGATTTGAAGGAAGATGGAGGATGCCATCTCTCCCTCTCGTGCTTTTATCACTGTAGGTACAAAGGGGTTTATTCTTGTTATCTCCCTCTGGTGAGCTATAAAAGATTAACCACAGGACTTACGAGATTCAAAGAAAATCTGAGAGATGTAACTAAAGAAGAAAACCAAACAGCTGGCTGCTGCTGGGCACTGCAGGTAGGCGAAGCTGGTGGGGTGCCCCATGGCACGTTCTCTGTGCCTAATGGCTGCAGGTGAGAGGAGAGGAAGAGTAGCACACAGATTACAAGGACATTTTTCTCCAGTGCCCTTTGGTCTTTGTTTTAGCATTTGCCAGGCACCTTATGTGCTGCAGAGATCTATATCTAGGTTTTTTAAAAATCCATAACTTTTTTTTATTATTTTAAAAAAATGTTTTCATCCAGTCTATTTCAAGAAATTGTTACTGCACCTGAAGCTCTGTATAGACTTTTAGCCCTACTGCTTTAAGATCCAAAATACCTGGTCTTCTAACCTGCAGTGTCTTCTACTAAGAGACTGCAACATCTTTGTAATTCCAATAGTGTAGTACAACAGTGACGGCCACACGTTTCTTCAGTTACACAGCCAGTTGTAGCACTGCTGATATTAGCCACCAAGAGAGCTTTGAGCTGATGTGCAGTCATGTTAATTATGACTAGTGTACACATCAACTTGTAGAAACTCATACCAAAAACAAATACACAGGAGGCCACTTTCTTCCACTGGTAACAGCTTCTCTAAGAATTCTTTCATAAATGATTGTTTATCAAGCTGCCTCCTCTATGCATCTATTGACATTTGTTTATTGAATAACACAGAATATTTACATGCAGCTTCCAGCTGACACTAATCTCAGAAGTGAAGAGCAGATGAGTAATGCATATTGTTTCTTTACTGGCTGTCTCCAAACCATAAACCAAGTGTTTGTCCAGTTTTAATTAGAAAACGATAAACTGACAGGATTTGATTTCGTTTCCAAGAACACAGGACACTATTTCTTGGAATTAATTTAATTTATTAACTCATGAATTGTTTGTAAAGGTGATGTACATCAGGAGTACTAAGGCATTACTAATGGTTTTCTGGCTTAGAATTTGCTTGAAGGACAGACAAGCAAATTCAAGGTGATTGCTATGTGAATTTAAGCTGTAATGCAGCCTCCTAATAAGAGTTTATATCCACTCAGTGCAATGATGACTGCTGAGAAAGAAAATACTGACACATCTAGAAAACTAAAGCAATAGAAAAAGATGGTATTGTCACATTATTCATTATTAGTATTATGCCTTTTTCTAAAGGAAACAAACTAGGAGAAACAAGATAGCAGGGTTTCAAAATAATTTTTGGCAATGATAATAACATATTTATATAGGATGTCTCATTTGAAAGAGCTTTTCACCCAGAGATTTTAGTTAACTGCATACACCAGACAAAGGAATCACAGAAACTCAGCCATTTCTGAGGAAGAGCCCACAGCGATTCTACAGCGAAGATAAAGGATGAGCTGTGAAAACCCGCTTCTCCAGCTGATACAGCGGATGTGCTGCTCACACTGACTCAAAACCACAGGGTCAGTGCAGGCAGCTGCTGGTGCAGCGGGAGGTGGAACGGGGGGAGGCTGGGAGATGCAAGGACTTCGTATGGGGGTCTTGGCAGGGGTGAAGCGAGATGTTTGTCAGCTTTCAAGCAACTGCTGCTGGAGGAGCTCCCACAGCATGTGCCTGCCCCTGGATCCCAGCAGCTCAGCCCCGTGTCCCCTTCCACACCAGGCTGAGCTGGTCCATCCCTGTCCCTGGCTGCCCGGCTGGGGCTCCTCCAGCAGCCCTTGTGCCATCCAGCACCCTCGTGCCATCCAGCGCTCTCATGCCTGCCAGCACTGCTTCTAACAGCCCGGCTGCTCTCGGCACAGCTGGCACGCCACATCACCAGGGCATCAATGCTGCAGATGTACAACAGTTACGACCGTCGTACTGCCTTCTTGGAGGTTTCCAAATGAATTGGTCCTCACTGTCGCTCGAGCAAGAAACGTGGAGACTTTGACAAAGAGCGAGCAGTGCCGGAGTGCCTGCCTGAACCTCCCTGCCACTCCTGGACTTTCTCCAAGTCCAGCTCTTGGCTCCCGCAGCAGCTCTGCCCAGGGGAGCCAGGCAGAAGTGAGGCCGGCAGCCAGGCATCGGCTCCTCGTGCACAGGCCACCTCTGTTACAGCTGTGGGCATCCAGCAAACCTAGAGACATTCCATTCCTCCCAAATTCTTGACCATGAGGACATTCTCATCTGATAGTTTTAGGAATGTTGACGTTTTAAAAGAGCAGCAAAAGATGTGCTTTAAAAGGCTACAGGCCCAGATCAACCTAGCTGCTAAAATATATACACAACAATTGACAGAGCTAAATTACTGATTCCTTAGGGAATAGTTATTCTACATGGAAACTGCAGAAATTGGTGGTTTTATCTAACACTGTGCGTGCTGGTGTACTTCTTTGCAACTACTTTGCAGTTACGGTGCGTTGGAGGCATTAGCCCATGTCAGTTCCAGCCCTCATGGAGTGAGAAAGGAGGATCAAAACATCTGCAGAAAAAAAGCAATTGCATGCAAGACATGGGCTCAGCTTCTGCAGCTGGGGATATCCTCACCCCTTCAGGTTTCTGAAAGATTGGGAAGCCTCATTCTCTTCTCTTTTGGGTCCCCACACAAGACCCTTCATGTGCAGAGGATCCCTTTCCAGGAGTCAGTGCCAGAATACAGCCTGGTGGCTCTGCTCACCTTCTTCTTTCTATCTGGAGATTGAAATCACTTCGGTTTTCAAGTGCTTCACAGCAGACTTGGGTATTGTGCCTGCCTCACAGTGAGATGCTTCCTGGGTTCTATAGAAATCCAATCACAAAATACAAACAAGGCCTTGGATATATGTCCTTTTCTGCTTCCAGCTTAAGAGCTCCTGGCCCTTACCAACTCCAGACGCTATTGCTGATCCTCAGAAAGAGGTTATTGCACAAGGTACATCATTTGCGCTGGCCAGAAGCTGGTGGCAGTAAGCACTGCACCATGCTTTGCACTTCAAGAACAAACATGGCAACAGCCTTTATAACAGTAAGCACCTGTAACAGTGGGAAATTGGTTGGATTGTCTTACTGATTCTGTGGATTGTATTCAATAATTTTACTAACAATGATTTTATTCATAAGGCTCTATGACATTTACACTGTGTTTTCTAAGTAAAATGTTTGTTTCAAGAATGTGTCCGCAAAGTAAAACTATCCATTATGAGTTAAGGCTTAAACAGTATATTATAGTAAGATAATTATCTAGGTTTTTCTCCAGCTAATGACAGAATTAGTCCAAGGAACTTCTGGATCAGCTTTGGTGTGATGTGGGTATTTCCAGCATAATTGCCCAATCTGATATAATTATACCACCTGGCTGCCTGAGGTACTTTAGATTGACCAAGTTTGACAATGTACACTTGTTGGCCCATTGCTCTTAATAATATAAACCTTCCCATTACCCCATCAAGCTTGTAACGTTTTCCTGCTTTACAATCAGAAGGAGTACCTAAGCACTAGGTTAGAGCGCATTCTTCTCCCCTCCAGAGCCCTTACCGTAGCTCAGAATTGCTGTTGCCTTGCCCAGGTAGTACAACGTTCTGACTATCACTGAACTGTTAGTAAAACATTTCAGTTTTCCATACCTATATTGTACTGCTTCAATCATACATTGTCTTATATCTCCTCCTTACATGTGATATCAGTCTGCTAGCTTGTTCATGTTAGCTTCTTCTCTTTGTCCATCAGTCTCAAAATTTGGTTCATGAGTCTTCATGTTAGTGTCACAGTTTTGTTATATCTTAATACACTGCTCTTTGAGTGTATTTAATGAATAGAATCTAGGATTTAATGAATCTAGGATTATTCATAGGTCTTGACATTAGATGCTATTATACAGGGTAGGGTCGTCAGTGCTGGCTAACAAGTGAGCAGAATTACTTTCAGTAAAGTTGCAAGAGGCAAGAATGGTTTTAGGAAGGAGCATTCCCTGCATTTATTTAGGGAGTTGCAGTATCTGCCATACTTGTTGCTTTACATGAGCTTTCTTTTTTTTTTTATTACTGAATCTTAACCTCTTTCCAGATCTTTTTGGCTATAATCTTTTCCAGAAGGGAACATTAAAGATGGGGCAATAGCAGACAACACCGGAGAATGCTGCTTTTACTGTAAGTGCAAAAGCTGAGGCAGAAAGGTCTAATATAAGAAAATGAGAGCACTATGTCTTAGAAGTGATATAAGCCCTCTTTAAGTATTTCAAACTAGACCAGACAAAGAACTAGAAGTTGTCTCATCTCTGATGCATATAATGCTGTTAAGATAGAATTCAGTTCAATAGGGATTAACTCAAATTTAGGTTGCATTTGGCACCTTAATTTCAGTCAAAAAGCATTTTTTATATACTCACTGTTTTCACGCCTGCCAGATGAAAATGTTTACAGGAACTACTACTTTTTTAAAAGCTTCAAACAAAACAAGAAAACTGTATAAGCCACTTAACTACACATCCTTGAAGCCAGGAGAACAATGTTCTTCTCTTGATTATCTAAATTTTTACTCAGGCAGCTTTTGAAAATACTTACAAAATTTATGCAGTAGGTAAGCACAGTGGAACAAGTTCCACTTGAGTAAATATGTATTGAATATTTATTGAATTTAAAGCATTTTACAATTAAAAAAAAGTCAGAAAGAACAAATATCTTCAAATATATGTTTTCTTTAAATTAGAACAAAGTCATCATTTGAACAGTCCAAGATGGAACATGGCATATTGTGAGGAAAGCTAATTTTCCTTTCGCCGTTAAGAGCTGATACTGTGTGGAGTTGTTATTTTCCTGGATGATGCAAGCCACCATCCTTCAAATGTATGTGCTTCCCTATGCACAGACGTGTACCTTCCTCACGGCACCTTAGTTTTGCACAGCTGCTGTTCTCAGCAAAGAACAGTGATCCCTGTCCTATTGCTTATTGTTAGCTTAGGCTAACAAAAGAAATGAACTACTAACTACTACACAACTGGGAAATAGCTTAGAAGGTGTATTTTAGAGCCTTAGGGTGGTGGTGGTGCTCCATTTTCTCTGGCAGCAAGGCTATTTTAACAAGTTCCCCACCTCCATGCTGCAGTTCATCATCCCATCAGGTCTGCAGATGTGACTGTGATGGGTATCTACCATGAACTGCTTCAGTGGCATTAAAAACCTGCCAAAGCAAAGAAAAAGAAACAGTTCCTCATGGATTGGTTCGTCGGTTGGTTTATAAACCACGATGATTTGACTGTTAAGGTAATTACTTCCCCAGCCTTTCTGCTCTCCATTAGTATGCAGACAGCATGAATTCCTGAGTTTTTGAAGGGTGAAATGAGTATTAGTTCATTTGATTTGCAAGAGGGAAAGTGAAAGGGTATTTTGGTCCTACAAGTACAGACTTCAAACCAGGTTAATTCGCTAATAACACATATCGAGACCTCTGCACATAAAGATCTAGATTTAATTATGCTGCACATTATGTTTTCTTAAATATTTTAATAAATAAATAAATACTATTTGAGGGTAATAATTATACTAGAATATAATAATGTCTCAGACACTTAGGGAATAACAGGTATGAAAAATTTCTAATAAAAATGTAATCCTTGGGATATAACCTTGTTACTTGCATTTCAATATCATACAGAAACTTTATCCAGTAGGTTAAAGAGTTCTCAGTGCTAGTTAGTGGGACTTGTTTGTGTTAAATTAGCCCCAGAAGGGTTTTCCTTGTAATCCCTGTATAAAAAGGAAAGATATTAAGTATTTCAATTACAATAATGTTGAAGTCTAATATAAATTCTAGAAAATTAAAAAAAAATACCTATTTCATTTCAGGAGAGTTTCATGTTCATAAATTTAATACATATTTCTCCTTCACCCAAGAAGATTGAATGAAGAAAACAGTAATTTTACTGTAATTTATTTACACAATGTTGGAACAACATGCCAACACTTGTACTAGGTAATTTACCTAGGGAAGTATATAAAGACCATAACAAAGAAGCTTTTGTTTAAAGTTCAGCTTTTATACATGCTTCAGGTACTTAAATATTGTTGTGATTGCCAAGCTGGAAGGACTGTGAGGTATCTCTGAGTAAAGGATGCAGCCTTCTAACTTAGGAAAGAGAAATTAGCATAAGGACAGAGTGGTTAACGGGTCACAGATTCTCTAGACACTTGGACAAAATCCTACACGTTGGCCCTTTTACAGCAGGTCAGTTCATAACATTAAGGATGTACTCAGGTGTCTGTATCATCATGGTCTCATTTTTCTCTCTGTTTTGGCAAATTTTAAAATAAATTCAATCATATTGATAAGTATGATAAGTATTACCTAGCATGTTTACCTGTATATTCAAGGCCAAGGCTTTGCACTGAGGTCTCTATCCAAGTATCCATAAGAGAGCTGTGAACTTTCAGGTGACTTTTTCATTCAACTTTTATAGGTCCTGATGATGAGATTTAATGAACTACTGACCTTTGTTCTATATTATACAGCTTTTGATAATGAGATTTACTGACCTTTGGTTGATGTTGCACATCTGCAAAAACTTTGGAGCTTCATTTCAGGTTCTGATGGCAGCTTTCCTCCATTGAGCTAATAAATATAAAAAAACATTCCTATAAACTAAAAAGCACAGGCACTGGATCTACAGAAATAAAGAAAATTCAGAAAGCTTTTAGTATATGAGTTAGCCAGCAAGGCAGTCAGGACAGGGTTGCTAGACCAGAATTTTTGCTAATAAAATCATGCTCAGACTTTACATTATGATTTCAAGTAAATATGTCTATAGTATAACCTCCAGTGTTACGCAGAAATACTGAAAATAGGTTTAAACATCTCTGTCCTATCCTATAGTCTGCAGTATAGACAGAAACTGAGCAAAACCTGATTTTCACTGCAGTATTATTTGATTTCAGGCTGACACCTCTGTACACTTCATAGCCTGCTTTGCTTTCTGCAGTTTAGTCCATGAACTAGAGATAAGAAAGTACAGAGAGCAGCAGAAAAGGTTCTCTCAATGGTACCTCCAAGGACAGTGAGCTGAAATTCATAAATAACTGAACTGAGATAGCAGAGTTAAACTCAGCCCTGTTTTAATGCTGAGGCCACGGCAACAGCTCACCAGAAAAGACAGTATGCCCACATCATCCTCACAATGCCAGGATCTCCCTTGGCCTCCAGATGAGGTCAGCACAATCCTAAAGACTCTTATGACTAGTGTCACAGTTGAAGTGGTGACTAGCACCTGAGGAAAGCCAGTCTTGTCAGCTCTCCCTCTTCTTTCCCCCTGCCAGGGAACCAGCCTGTCTGACATGTAGTCCCCCTCCATCCTGACCCCACGGACCCTTTAGAAGTGTGTAGTAGAGCTGCTTTTCAGAAGGCATCAGAACACTCTAATTTACTCTTTAAATAAGTTTAGTTTAAGGTTGAATGTGGCTCTGAACAGTCCCATGGCTTTCTTGGAGTTCTCGTTCGTATCCCCTGCCACCTTTAGTCTCCTGCAGAGAAAGCAAGTCCTTCCAGCGCAGGAGCTTCCCAGTTGTTCTCTACTTCTATGCAACCCTTAGCACAGGAATGTCATGGATAGCGGTATTCTGGGAAATATCATCTCACTAGTAAATGAATATATAACTTTGCATACATTTAGAGACAATTTTAAGCAGTGAGCAGTGAAATTAGTAAAAATAGACTCAGAATAATTTAGGTTGGAAAAGACCTTTAAGATCATCAAGTCCAACAGTAAACCTAAAACTGCCAAGTCCACCACTAAATCATGTCCCTAAGTGCCACATCTACACATCTTTTAAATACGTCCAGGGATGGTGACTCAACCACTTCCCTGGGCAGCCTGTTCCCATGCCTGACAACCCTTTCAGTAAAGAAATTTTTCCTAATATCCAATCTAAACCTCCCCTGCTGCAACTTGAGACCATTTCCTCTTGTCCTATCACCAGCCACCTGACAGAAGAGACCAGCACCCACCTCACTACCACCTCCTTTCAGGGAGTTGTAGAGAGCAATAAGGTCTCCCCTCAGCCTCCTTTTCTCCAGGCTAATCAAACCCACTTCCCTCAGCCGCTCCTCATAAGACTTGTGCTCCAGACCCCTCACCAGCTTCGTTGCCCTTCTCTGGACACGCTCCAGCACCTCAATGTCTTGGATATTGGATATTGTTGTGACCCAAGTGCAGGACCCAGCACTTGGCCTTGCTGCACCTCATACAATTGGCCTCGGCCCAATGATCCAGCCTGTCCAGATCCCTCTGTAAAGCCTTCCTATCCTTGAGCAGATCAGCCCTCCCTCCGAACTTTGTGTCATCCACAAACTTACTGCGGGTGCACGCAATCCCCTCGTCCAGATCATTGATAAAGATATTAAAGAGAACTGGCCCCAGTACTGAGCCCTGGGGAACACCACTTGTGACTGGCCACCAACTGGATTTAACTCCATTCACCACAACTCTTTGGGCTTGGCCATCCAGCCAGTTTTCTACCCAGTGAAGAGTATGCCCATCCAAGCCATGAGCAGCCAATTTCTCCAGGAGAATGCTGTGGGAAACAGTGTCAACGGCCTTACTGAAGTCCAGGTAAACAACATCCACAGCCTTTCCCTCATCCACTAAACGGGTCCCCTTGTCACAGAGGCAGATCAGGTTAGTCAAGCAGGACCTGCCTTTCATAAACCCATGCTGACTGGGGCTGACCACCTGGTTGTCCTGTATGTGCACAATATCCACTATATCCACTATCCACCCATGATGGCACTTAAGATGATTTGCTCCATAACCTTCCCCAGCACTGAGGTCAGACTGACAGGCCTGTAGTTGCCCAGGTCCTCCTTCTGGCCCTTCTTGTCAATGGGCATCACATTTGCTAACCTCCAGTCAACTGAAATAAACACGTGAACAACAAGAATGAAAGTAAAGAATTCACAATTCTGTTCCTGCAGAAGAGTCAGCACACAAAGACGAAGAAAACTCTAGAGTACTCAGCTCTTCTAACACCTTCCAAGATGCTCTTTCAAATGACCTAAACAACCCACAGTGGTCACTGGCCATCTACACAGCATCTTAGATACACCAGCAAATATACCATAAAGCAACACTACTTAGCCCAGATTATTGCCTCTTTTTGATTTACAAACTACTGCCTGTGTTGCACAGAAATCATTCCCCAAACCTACTTGTCTCCTCCTTACCCATCTGTGCTTATTTCCCACTCAGCTCCCTGCAACTCACTCTGGTCTTCAGCTGCATGCAAGAAAAGCCTGTTTCTCATAAAGCATCAGGCATCCACGGTTGCATATAATTGCAAAGCAGGCTTGTTAGCAAATGAGCCTCAGGATACTGGTCATCCTCCAGAAAACTGAGAAGCCAAGGTGGAGCCAGCCCACAACTTTGCTCATAGTAGCCTCAGGCTGTGTGAGCCAGCGGGGCCCAAGCTCCCTTGTCCTGGGTCTTCCCAGACTCACCTTCATGTGGGCTGACACATTAGGGACAGGAAGGCTTGTGCCACTGTGTATGGTGGCCTGGACTAGACAAATAAACATCTTCAGTGAGTAGGGAGAAAAATGCAGTAATGTTCTGAAAGGTGTCCTTGTCCCCTTACGGGGCAAGGCATGAGGTGGTGGGTTATGCTTGGTGAAGGTAGGTTCTGGAAATAGGCAGAAGGAGCTTACTGGACATTCAGAAAGACTTTACTGAATAAGTATTTTGTTATGTATCTGAAAGGAAGAAAATTTGTGTATCATCAAAACAAGCTGCTTGTAGCATTTCATGATACTATCACAAACATATGTTTCCCTCTAATGCTGTTTAAAGTAGCTTCTTGGGATTTGAAGCTGGAATCTGTTTCCCTATTCATTGTGTCTACAGACTAGCCTATTATTACAGACATATTCAGTAGCTTGTGCATTTTATTGTACTTTAATTGCTTTTTTAATGAAATAAATTAGGTTTAGGAGGTTTTCTATTGAAGAAAAAAGTAAAAGGTAATTTTAAGAATGATTCAAGGCCTGCCGAGTCAATGGCAAAGATGCAAATTTTCCATTAATATTGCCTCAAATTTTAAGGAAATGGAGTATATATGTCAAAACAGTGTTTTTATTTTATTTTGCTGCAGTATCTTATTTACAAAACTCTCAAATAAAAACAATCATATATAATAATATATTGGCCTGTTTTGAAAGTTGTAGACACATAATCAGGTTTTTATCTTTTTAGATAAATAGGGAAATATATTTCCTACTCATTATCTGTAGGGCCAAATTATGCATCTTCGATTTAGACCTAAATGAAATGGTCAGATTTTCAGATGTATTAGGTATTGAGACATTCTTATACAGCACATTTCAAAATAGGACCATGCCATTTAACTGTTACAGAGCAGCCAGATTTTTTTGAAAACCTTTCAAATAACCCCAGTTTTTCTAAAAGCAATGTGAATGCTGCCATCTAGCTATACAGTAACAATATATCTAGCCCAGTTCTGATAGACATAAATTTTTTCAGTTTCAGTTTGGAATAGAGCAGAACAGGGATACAAAAATTCCAGTTGCATTTCTGTTAATTTAAAAAGGCATAGGCACCATTTATTATTTTTTAAAAAATTATAATATTATAGAATACTACTTTGACAGCAAACTGAAAAGATAAGAACAAGGTTAAAATTATTGCATCTGATGGTGAACAAGCTATTCTTTGTGAATGACTTACTTTACAAATGCAGGATCTTATTTTTCAAAGATTTATAGATGCCTTCAGTTGAGTGGGGTAACTAATAAAGTTAAAACGACACATTTGTAAATTGAAGTCTAGGTCCTCTTTCCAGTTTGAGATTCATCTACCAAACATCAGGATTTCTACAAAACACTTTGTCTAACAAATATCCTTATTATTATGTTTGATCCATGAATTGTTTGGAAACTGTTTATGTAGAGTGTCAGCTAGACACTCAGTATTCAAACAGTAGTGTTTGCATTCTGCCATTGGCTATATGAAGGCACTTTTGGATGCCTATCATTGCATGCTCAAGATGTTGATCCACCAAGCAACCTACTCAACACCTCTTTGGGTAACCGAAGGACCAAGAGACTGAAGACACATGCACAGGACTTGCTCTGATACTGAGAGGGCCATGGATGGTCTCAGCGCCTAGACTTGGGAATCAGAAGAACTGATTTCCAAGGCCTATTTCCATATTTCATCCAGAGCACCATGTACAGAGCTGTGCAGAGCCAGACTGTTGTTTGGGATTACTCAGCAGATAACTAGAATCAGTGTAGTTTAGCTCCTGCTCATCAATTTGAGGAGTTTGTATGTCAAAACAAATTGAGACATGTGGCTCCTTCAACTTTCTTTCCTAGGTGGGGAAAACTGATGTAATTACATGACAGATATGCCGCCTAGTTAAACACACAGTCTCAGTTCTAAGTACAAAGTGACCGGGAAAGCTATCCACTTCCTACCTGAGGAAGAAAAAGTTTACGTAATCTAGCATATGCATGGTGGGACTCCAACTAGAAAGTGAAACCTGTTCCAAGACAGACACACCTTAAACATAAAAGGAGAGGAAATCTACATAAGCAGATGTCTTTTAGCCAGGATTTCATATATCCTTACCAAACAAAACATACAATATGACATATATCCCTGCACAGGACCAGTTCACAGAATTGTCTAGTCCAAAACCTGGCCAACACCAGATTCATCAAAGGAAGATACAAGAAAACACGTTGTTACTTACAGAATAACAGCCCTCAGACCCATTCTAATCCAAGCAAGAGAAGATTAGCCTGCATTTCAAATTGTGAAGAGCTGAGACTACAAAAAGACAAGCGAGAACTGCTACAGGCAGGGCCCCAGATTGCCTCACCTAAACCATTAGGAAAACAAACGTTCTCCCACATCATCTGTAGCAAAATCTTGATGATAGTTGTTCTTACATAGAGTATATCATAATGCCCTAATTCTGCCGATATCGTTTTTGGAATAGCACACTTTGAAGTTTGGGTGTATGTGCTTTTGTACACACATGAGCACTCACACACAGCTGAATGAGAGTTACAGCTTCTTATTAGAAGATGAAGAGACTACATGCAATCAAATGACTAACTCAATTTATCACAAATGCCAAGCCACTCTTGGCCACTGAAAAACAACAGATAAAGCAATGCTCGGTATCACTAGCGCTATACATTATTTTTCAGTTTGACACATTAGTGTCTGATGATGGTGTGAGCCTCAGAAAGCCGGAAGACAAACAAGAAGTTGTCTTTCATGTTCCCAGAGAAATTAATATATGGTGAAGTGAAATCAGCATGCAGACATCTGTTTCTCCCAAACTTCAAGATCATTAAAAAAAAATGTTTAATTATGGATACAGTGTGAGATGCACTGCTTTCTAATTCTGCATTTTCAGTTTTGCATTTTTAATCTTCCATGTACCCTCCCCCCCAACCCAACCAAAAAATGATTGCATAATTCAAGATTATTTATTAATTGTATAAAATTTCATTCCTAGACTTGTGAAGTGCAAAGTCCTTGCCCCTGAATGGTCCTCCTTTTTTGACAGCAGAATACTTTGAACCTTTGGTGCTAAAAGAAAAGGAAATCTATTTCACCACCTCCACTGCTTTCCGCAGTCTGACAGTATGTCCAATTGTTCTGGAAAACACATAGCTGCTATCAAATAAAGTGGCCACTATTCCAAGTGCAACTATTATGGCTTTGTGTGGCGCGGGTTTCTTTTGGTAGCATGGGAGAGGGCTGCAGAGGTGGCTCCTGTAAGAAGCTGCTAGAAGCTTCTCCGGCTCCCACGAGACGGACCCGCCTCTGGCCCAGGCC
>VYZV01031238.1:0-24508 GCA_013401275.1 Pandion haliaetus | reverse complement strand
GGAATTTTTTTGTAGGGACCTTGCTACCTCCAACATATGAGCACAGCTGTGTCAGCAATTCTTTGTACCCAGGAGACCTGTTAGACTGTCTGGGTTAATTTGTTTGAGCACCGTGGTGCAGTACCCCAGTGAGTCTACTTTTGGGACTTTGAACTAACACGCCAATGCGTTGCTGTTCACACCAGACATACTATCATATTATGCCATGCAGAGACAGGCAAAGGGGATACAGGACTAGTACTACCCAAGCACTATTCTGGCAGTAGTGGTACCAACTGAAAAAAATATGCCTGAGGTGATTCCAGTCCTTTTTTCTGTAATAGGTGAGAAGGCAGGACAGTGTTTGCCCTCTGTCCTCCTCAGTGCTGCTACCCGTGGTACATACTGAGAAGGTTTAGCAGCTGCAAGGGTCCAACTGTGAGGACTTACATGGGGATATAGAGTGTATCAGGAATTTTACCTAAGAACTTGAGAGGATGGTGGGAGAAAGACAGAGGGGTTTTTTTGAGGAAGAAGGGCAGAATTATATTGGTATCTTTAAAGAGTAACCTGTCTGATAGAGGAGCAGCCCTTACGCAAATGGCTTGGTAATTTCTAATTTTATTCTTCAGACACTCAGGCTGTGTGCTTATTATTTGTTCTTGGTAATGCTTAAATTTTTGCTTTCAGAAGAATTCCAGTGAATATTAAAATACTAAGTATACAAATGTACCAAACTGCTATCTTTCTTTAGGTATGGAGATGATGCTGGCCATGCTACAGACAACGCCGTGAATTCTGCAATCAATGTTGGTGTGACAGCATTTAACATTGACAATATTGGTATCAAAGCCGTTGTAAAGAGAACTGCAAAGGAAACTGGCCATGCTGTGTTAGATGAATATAAAGTGTTGGATAATGAGAAGAAGGATAAAAAATGAAAGCAATGAAATATTTCTCAAAGCCTTACATTAGAGATTAAACTTCCTATTTAGAAGTAACTACACTGCTAATTTGCTATTTAACACAAATCGCGCTGTACTTTTCAAGCAACTAACTGTTACTTAATTTGACGTGAAAATGTAAAAATAGGGAGGGCATTTGTAGAAGGAAAAATGAGAGTTGTCTTACCTCCTTGTTCTGTGTTGAACAAGGGTTTTAAACAACTGGATCAGGGCTTTAGACAACTGGAAGGATATGAGTTTTCAGTTAATAAACTTGCCTCTAGGCACTTTTTCAAAATATAATATGGAATAATAGATTAATACAGAATACTATTGTGAATATTTTTGTAATACTTTATATTTGTAAAGAAGATGGTGATACAGAACAAACAGGATTACTAATTCTGGAACAAGTAGGATTACTAGTTTTGTTTTTTAACTATCATTAAGAGTTAGTTTTACTAAACCAGCCTTGTCTTATTTAATATGCACTACTAAAATAAGCTTTGTGTTTCATTGTTTTGTAGAGGATTTCCCTTTGCAGCTACCAAACAGCTAATCTTATCCAAAGTTCATGTTAGAAGAAATGAAAGATGAACCTCAGGCAACTAGATAGTTCATCCCTTTAATTTTTTTTTTTTTTTCCCCCATCTAGCATATAAGCAAACCAAAGATATCAAGCATTTCTTCTAAAAGAGGGTATTTAAAATTCTAGAAAAATGTATTCTCCAGTTGACTCCATAAGGAATATACAAAGATTCTTTGAAATTGAGATTTTTATGTAGAGAGGGTAAGTATGTTTTTGCATAAAGTATTTTTCTGTAAAAACATTCTATAGAGAGGACACTAGGAACTTATAAACATTCTGTACTTCTCAGCCAATCCAGAAAGATTCAGTGTATGTAGCATGGCCTCCTAATGGAAGACAATATGTATTTGCTTTAACAAGTAGTTCTAACAGTCAGCATCTTTATTCCATTAAATTAATAGTTGCACAAGGTATGTCTTTAAAGGGTATGAAGACAACCCCTTTTAATGGAGATGTGTGTGGAATAGAATAGACACTACTGTGTAGGTTTTTCATCCTGTTCCTAGTGCAGTGTGAAATAACTCCACATGTAGAACCCTTGAGATGCTTTTACGCTGCTACTTATTTAACAGTTCATTATTGAGTTTTAAAGCTGCTATTCTTTCTAATACTGGCTGGACAGAACACCATCCATTTACAACCTACCTCCATTTCATGTAAATGGAGAAAATTACTACAAATGGTTCTTAGCAAATGGCATTTGCATCAGATTGAAAAAATACAGTAACAATTAATGTTTATTAGAATGGTCATAGGTGCACATTTTGTGGTAGCTACTGTAGGTGTGTATTTAGGGTGAGAAATGTGAAACAAAGGATCTAACCACTTGAAGTGTAACTTTGATTTATGGAAATAAAGATGAAATTAAAATTGGTTACTCTGTGCTTGGCCTTTTTATGATGTGGCAGTACTGTACAGATCAGTGAGTGGAAAGACTAGGACTTCTTCTGAAGTAATAAAAGAACAGCATTTGGGTATGTCTATGACAGAAACAAGCTCATCAGTTAGAGCTTAAAATACTTCAAACTAAAAAGGTCCCTCAAAAGTACACTACAACAATTTCTGTTACTACAGTCTGTCACTTGCCAGCAAGTCTAACCAGTTTAAGGCTACTAAAGACTTCACACTAGCAAAAGCATTTTTGTTACGAACTGCATTTATAATAGGGATGTATGTATTTGTGTATCTTCCTTCTCCCTCCCGTTTTGGTTTTGCGTATAGCTCATGCCCTTTAGTTTCATCTATAAACCATCAGAACAAGAAGTTGTATTAAGACAGCAATTAAGATGAAAGTGTTACAGTCTTCAAGAGACCAAGTTGTAGCATACTGAGGAAAAAAACCATTTACATGCCATCGGTATCAGGCAAGCATTGTTGTCCTGTTCAACCTGCTGTTCTCTTCACATGTACTCAGGCATTCAAATTTGTCTCAAGTAGATTAGAGGGGTTTTTTTTAATAATGCCTACCCTGTTTTACAGTTTTTAATGTGATTACATCCATGATCTTCCCTTTTACATTGTTCCAAAGTTTAGTTAATTCTTACTGCTGAAAGTATTATGCTATTTGACTTAGCCTGCTGCAACTGTCACTGCTTGGGCACTGGGCAGCAAATCCATAGGCTTCTCCCCACTTTTGCCATATGCGACAGCCTTCACACACTTCCTGCCTTATCTCAGCTCTCCCTTTTATACACCATACGTGCTAAGCTCCCTAAACAACTTTTTTTTTTTTTTTTTTTTTTCTATTCCCAGCTTGGTTTTGTTTCTCCTTTGAACACTGAATGTCTTTTGATGTATGGCAGTCCTAGAAGTAGTCTTACTGATGCTGTTTACTGAGTGAACTGCTACCTGATTTCCTAATGCATTGCTATTTCTAAATTAATTTATTCAAAGTCTTTTCTGCTACAATATTGGTCTAAAATCTTGCCTTGAGATGATTGCTTTTAATGACCTCTAAGTCACTCTAGCTACTGCCATCTCTGGCATCTCTATCAATCTGTAGGTATAAACCACTTGTTCTTACCTCAAGTCTAAACCCTTGCATTTGAATGGATTCCTCCATAGATTCCAAGGGTTGGTTGGTTGGTTGGTTTTATGCTGATTTAAAAACACCTTGGCATAGCCTATTTCTTAATACTCCCTGACAAACTAAATCTGTAATCCTTTAAAAAGAATTGGTAAAACTACCCTCCACTAAAACATGCTGACCAGCTGTCGTGGTTTAACTGCAGCTGGCAACTGAGCACCACACAGCTGCTCACTCGCTCCCTGCCTCAGTGGGATAGTGGACAGAATCAGAATCGGAAGGGTAAAAGTGAGAACACTTCTGAGTTCAAATAAGAACAGTTTCATAACTGAAATGAAATAATAAATTCTAATGAAAAGGAACATATCAAAACCAGGGAGAAATAAAACCCAAGAAAAACAAGTGATGCAAATGAAAAACAATTGCTTACCACCAACCGATGCCCAGCCTGTTCCTGAGCAGCAGTGCCCCAGCCAGCTTCCTCCCTAGTTTATATGCTGAGCATGATGTCATACGGTGTCATACGGATATCCCTTTGGTCAGTTGGGGTCAGTTGTCCCGGCTGTGTCCCCTCCCAAGTTCTTGTGCACCCCCAGCCTCCTCGCTGGCAGGGCAGCATGAGAAAAGTCGTTGACTTAGTGTAAGCACTGCTAAGCAACAACTGAAAACATCAGTGTGTTACCTCAAGAGGTCCCAGGTTACAGAGGTGTGTAATCCACCCTCCTTCTCAAAACAGGAGCACAATACTCTGCACCAATTCTGCTCACGTTTTGATTATCTCCAAGGATGGAGACTTTACAACCTCTCTGGGCAACTTTTGCCAAGTTTGACTCTGCTAAAAGTAAATATTTCTCCCTTATACTGGGCCAAAAATTTTTGTATGCACTCAGGTGCATTACTGCTTATCCTTCCATACTGTGTGCTGGAGAAAAGTCTGGCTTCTCCATCTTCTCTACATCCTCCTCTTAACATAGCTGTTGACAGCACTAAGCTGTCCTTATGCCTTCTCTTCTCCAGGCTGAACAGAGGCCATGTGTGCCAGCCCCTGACCTAAGGCAGCCCTTAGGGTTTGTTTGGGATCCCAAAGCGAAGCCCTCCAGCATGCGGTCCCACAAGTACCAAAGGGAGCGGAAGAACCACCTCCCTCAACCTCCTGGCTGTGCTCCCGCTAACGCAGCCCAGGAGGCTCTTGGCCTCCTTTGCTGCAAGGTGCGGTGCTGGCTCATGGTCAGCTTGCTCACCAGGGACCCCTGTGTCTTTCCCTATGAAGCTGCGTTCTAGTTACTGCCCCCAGCCTGTACTGATCCATGGGTTTTTCCCATCCCAAATGTCAGACTTTGCATTTGCTTTTTGTTGAATTTCATTAGGTTCCTCTCAGCAGCAGTGTCTCCAGGCTGTACACCCCACTCTGAATAGCAGCCCTGCCCTCCTGCATAGTGACTGCTCCCCTCAATTCAACATCACCGGCCAACTTGCTGAGAGTGTGCTCAGTCTTCCAGGTTGTTAATAAAGAATTAAGGGTATTGATCCCAGAGTCAAGTAGTAATACTGCTGATCACCACACTTTAGGCCTAATGGCCCAGCCAATTTTCCCAGCAAGCTTACTTCCCAGTTATCCAATCTATAACTCACCAATTTGGCTGTAAAGGTACCATGGGAGACTATATCAAAGTCCTTAGTAAAGTCAAAATATACAACATCCACCAGTTTCCCCTGGTCCACACAGCCAGTCATCATACCCTAGTTACTGGTGCTACAGAAATAACCACTTCTGTGTAAAAATTTGTTATAATCCAAATATTTGTCTTCAGCAACTGCTCTATCTTGCCTTTAAGCAACTCTAGCTGTTTATTGCCTTCACATAATCTGAAGATACGTATTTAAGTATAAAATTCTGTTTTCAAACCACATTGTGTTGTGACCAGGTTTCCTAACTTTTCTTACTAAAAATATTAATCTCAAAAATATTAAATGTCTCAAAACAATGAAAGCACTGTTATAGCTATCCATATGTCGTGGTTTAACCCCAGCCAGCAACTAAGCACCATGCAGGCGCTCACTCACTTCACACACACACACCCCCCCCAGTGGGATGGGGGAGAAAATCAGGAAAAGAAGTAAAACTCGTGCGCTGAGACAAGAATGGTTTAATAGCACAGAAAAGAAGAAACTAATAATGATAACACTAATAAAATGACAACAGTAATAATAAAAGGATTGGACTATACAAGTGACGCACAATGCAATTGCTTACCACCCACCGATCAATGCCCAGTTAGTCCCCGAGCAGCTATCCCCCATGCCCCCCACTCCCCCAGTTTATATACTGGGCATGACGTCACATGGTATGGACTATCCTTTTGGCCAGTTTGGGTCAGCTGCCCTGGCCGTGTCCCCTCCCAGCTTCTTGTGCCCCTCCAGCCTTCTTGCTGGCTGGGCATGAGAAGCTGAAAAATCCTTGAGTTTAGACTAAACATGATTGGCAACAACTGAAAACATCAGTATGTTATCAACATTCTTACACCTAACTCAAAAACATAGCACAGCTACTAGGAAGACAATTAACTGTATCCCAGCTGAAACCAGGACACCATATACCTAATTTTAACCGATTTGTTTGGAACAGATTTCTTCATAAAGAAATGAAGGAAAATTCTCATGTGTTGCAAAATATTGATGGTTTGACATTTTACACACTCACAGAAGACCTCAGTCCACGGGAGACTTTTGCTCTTCTCCCACTCCAGTTCCCAAACCATCTGGTGAAGCACAGTTATACCTGCTGTCCTGTGCCAACCCAACCCGTGTGGTCAGGGCTCATCCTTACGTGCACTGTGACCTACTTCCTGAGAGCTTACCGAGTTACGACACCTAGTAATCCCTGAGTTGAGGCTGGGACCTGAAAGTATCCTGGAGAGGAGGTAAAGGAAAAGTCTCCTGGGGCAGAGAGAATACACTATAGCTGGGATACAGCCCTTAGTTACCCTGTGCCCTCTGTTCTCAGACTTCCTTGTGATTCCAGGGATCTTTCTGAGCTCTCTGAAAATGCTCTCTATTTGGGAACTATTCAGTAGGCTGGTTAAGTTAATCTTGAAGCAGTTCTTCGCAAAAACTGGTAACAAGAAAAATGGTTCCTGATTAACACATTTGCTGTTAAAATTCAGTACATTAAGTTAGTTACGAATGCTAACCTAGGTCCAAGTCATTACTTAAATCACTGGTTTGGTATGGAATGTGTTTTCAGTATGTATCTTAAAAAGGTAGCATTCAATAAATCCTGAAAGCAAAAGGAACAGCTAAATTTAAATGCAGTTACAGTGCAGCACTTATCTAAATTCATTTCTTGATTAAAGTATTTCAGGCAATTTTTAATTCAATCTACACCTCAAGTGGTAATTCACTGATTAGATGATAGCATCAGTTATAACTTGAGACTGTCAAAAAACACCTCCTGCTCTAGTATGTATCAGACAAGTGAAATTAAAATGACTGCTTCTTATGATCAAACTTCTTACTCTCCATCCTACTGTTCTACCCCCAGACACTGGATCCTGCAGGATTAGTGGCCCTGCTGCTCCAGTATCAGTAAGGTGTTAAGAGTGGCTCATTCCAGTGTCACACAATACCACCTTAGGACTAAAATGCACAAAATTTCAGGGCCAACTTTTGAATGGCAATGTTGATTTATGCTATGTTAACGTAATGGTAATACAAACCCCCTGTTTTAAACTTTGAAAGCAGCGCCTCTGTTACCCAACAAGCTGTAGGGCTATTGCATTTGGCCTGCTACTTATGCAACAGAATTACTTGAACTGAGAAACTATACCCATTGTTTTTTCATAGTGTACCAGTAAAACAAAATTACAGCCCATCTCCTTTCTGAGAAAATGAACAGAGAGGGCAAGGAGTAATGGCTTTATATGGAAAGAGGGTAGATTTAGATTAGATGCAAGGAAGTAGTTCTTTGCTATGAGGGTGGTGAGGCACTGGAACAGGTTTCCCAGAGAGGTTGTGGATGCCCCATCCCTGGAAGTGTTCAAGGCCAGGTTGGATGGGGCTTTGAGCAGCCTGGTCTAGTGGAAGGTGTCCCTGCCCATAGCAGGGGGGTTGGAACTAGATGATCTTTACGGTCCCTTCCAACCCAAACCATTCTGTGATTCTGTAGCTCCCTTAGTGAGCACTAGGTCCCATTTAGATTGGATATTAGGAAGAATTTCTTTACTGAAGGGGTTGTCAGGCATTGGAACAGGCTGCCCAGTGAAGTGGTGGAGTCACCATCCCTGAAGGTATTCAAAAAGCATGTAGACAAGGCACATCAGGACATGGTTTAGTGGGCATGGTTGATGGTTGGACTCGAGCTTAAAGGTCTTTTCCAACCGAAATGATTCTATGATTTTATGAAATGGTGAGCTGATCTAAGCACACTGATCACTCCCAGTTTCACCCTGTCCCTTGCATCAACTCTGGTGCTTTTCTGAGCAGCTGGTGAGCCATTTCAGCTTGCCCACCAGCAGAAACTACAAACATTAAACATTTTCCCTGATGTAAGTTTTCTAGGTTTCAAGAGCTGGACTGGCTCATTGGAGAGTTACACTAATGTCAGAGCTGGCACTGAAGCTGCTGGAGAAGGCAACAGGGAGAGCCTGACAGAGGCAATGCCCCTCTTGGCAGCATTAAACTGTTAGGTTAATTCAGTCCACCCCATAAAGCTTTACCTGGAGAAAGCCATGAACCAATCTGAAACACCTTGTTTGAAAAAATGCAACATCAAACATTTTTAAGCATGAATCCGGACCATTGTAAGATAATTAAAATTTAGCCAGTATATATTGGCTAATTGACTGCATTGACTTTATCAGTGATGATCAAGACTGATTGAATATTCTAAGCTCTTCTGACCCGTCTCAAGTCAAGATTCTTGCAAACTAGTTTACACACAGCACAGATTGCAACTATCAAGGGTGCTAAAATACAGGCTAGTAGGCACTCTTTCAAAACTGGGCCCGGCTGTGCTGTCCCTGCCTTCACATGTGCGTCAGAGCATTTATTTAAAACTGCTACTTTCCATCCAAAAGAAGTGTTAAAAAAAAAAAAAAAACCAAACCTGCACATTTGTGTTCCCCAGGTCATGAAAAGCTTCGCACACCAGGAGTTCACCCTGCACGGCCAAAACCCCTTCACTGCGCCAAAACCATACGGTGTATTTCCCACTTACTTCTGGTGCTCCCTGAGCCACATGCCGGGGACCTCCCTGGACAGAGGAAAGAAAAAAGCCCTCAAACCAGGGGCCGTTACGGCCGCGACTGGCCTTCGCGCCCGGTCCCCGCCTCCCCCTCGCCGCTTTCCCGGCGCAGCGGGAGAGCCACGGCGGCTGCACAAACCGGGGTCGCTACGCCCCGGGGGCTGACANGCGGCCATTACGCCGCCCAGCGACCGCCGACGCCGGGGCTGCGGGCGGGGCGGGGGCCGGCGGCGGCATGGGGGAAGGCGGCGACCGCCGGGCGCCAGAGCCCGACCGCCTAGCGCTGGAGCTGGGGCGGGAGAGGCGGAAGAAGTGAGTGCCCGGCGGGAGAGGGGGCTGAGGCCGGGAGCCGCCCCGAAGGACTGCCCTGCTGGGGGGGGAGCTCCTGCCGCCTCCCCGCGGCAAAATGGCGGCTGTTGCTGTGGGTGGGTGCTCCGGCGGATGGGGTGGAGGGGGAGCGGCGTGGGAGGCTGCGTGTCTCCCAGAAGATCGCACAGCTCGGCTGTGCTGTGCTGGGGGAGCAGTTGGGAGCGGTGAGCCAACGTGGGGCACAGGGCACGGTGGGCAATAGGAACAGCTGGCCAAAGGGCTGGGACTGGCACAAGGAGCCTGAAGAAGTAGGATAATTTCAGCCCCAGAGGAGGGTGGTACTAAACAGGCAAGGAAAACAGGACTGGGTGTTGTGGTTTAACTGCAGTAGGCAGCTAAACACCACAGAGCTGCTTGCTATCTCGCCTCCCAGTGGGATGGAGGGGAGAATTGGAAGGGTGAGGTGAGAAAACTTGTGGGTTGAGATAGACAGTTTAATAAGTTTAAAAAAAAAAAAAAAGGAAACCAAAGAAAAGCAAGTGATGCAAAAAAGCCCTAGTTGCTCACCACCAGCTGACCAATGCCAATCCCCAAGCAAGGGAGCCCTGGCAAACTCCACACCCCTAGTTTTTATTGCTGAAGATGACATTACATGGTCTGGAATATCCCTTTGGCCAGTTGGGGTCAGTTGTCCCGGCTGTGTCCTCCCCCCAACTCCTTGTGCCCCCTCTGCCTCCTCGCTGGTGGGGTGGGCTGAGAAGCGGAAAAGGCCTTGGCTCTGTGTGAGCACTGCTCAGCAGGAATGAAAACATCCCTGTCTTATCAACACTGTTTTCAGCACAAATCCAGAACAGCTCCATATGAGCCACTGTGAAGAAAATTAGCTGTATCCAAGCCCAAACCAGTACACTGGGATTGGAAGCTACAGTGGGGTAAAAACACAAAAGACCTTACGTGGGCGCATGCCTGTTTGGGGAAAGAAGAATCAAATGGACAACGAGGTGTTCTTTAAACACGCATCGTTCCACATTGCTGAATAAAACTGGAAAGCTGGATTTCACTCTCTCTACTATCAGTAAATATCTCTGAAACCTACAGGGAAGGTACGGTATCTTTCTAGTGCATTTTGCAGAGAAGATGAGGACTTGTTAGTGCAATCAGTTAGTCCCCTTGCTTAAGCAGCAAATGTTTCAGTGCTCTGATGATTGTTGGTGCTCATGCAGTGGTGGGATTCTAGGTTGGGTTTTTTTCCCAGTTTGCTTAGGAAGTTACACATTCTTCCCTGTGTTAAAGAACATGATTGCCTTTTGAATGTTAATAAATTAAAATTTAGAAAATGTCAGAAGCTCCTGTGCTGCTGCCTTAAGTCAGACCCTTAATATTTACATTTCCCTACCATTTTCAAACATTCTATTCCATACTGATTTTTCTCATGGACAATGTTTCTTTCTGTGTCTGGGCTGCAGATTCTCTTCAAACTAGTCCTGCAATTATGGACTTTATAAAATGTTTATTCACTAACAGAAAGGGGGAAAGCCAGTATTAACAAAGTCAAAATGGCTAGGCAGCTTCAATATTCAAAATGGCACACAAAGGAGCTTGGACATACTTGAACCAACATGTAATAAAATGTCCTTGTATTAAGTCTCCTGAACAGTAATACAGTGTAATATATCAGTTATCCTCTGCATGCACCAGTTCTTTAACCAGACACACAACCCTGATACTGTAGGTATTCAGGTAAAAAGCAGAATGATACTGGCTTTGTTTCACTGCTCTGTTTTTTTTTTAAATTCTTTGTGCACCTTAAATTCTTGCCAATATACCTGAGAATGTTCTGCAAGACTGGGCCCAAAGCCTAGCACAGATTGTGAAGTGGTAACTTACTTGCCAATGAAAGGAAAATATATATTTGATAAAAACCTTTATTTTGATGGCATGACAGTAAAAGACTTGCAGCTCCAGGATGATTCTGCACCTGTTTCCTGTGCGTATCTTGTGTGTACAAATAGACTATACCATTATTGCTGATTTCACAGAAGTTAGTTTTTCAGCCTAACTGCTAATGACCAGGCTTGTTAGACGTCTACATCTAAACCAGTGGCATGTGTAGTCAATGAACACAGAAAGGCTCTTTGAAGGTGTGATTCATCTGACCTGCTGTGGCTGGCTGTTCTAGATGACTTACACCCTAGGAGGTGCCTGTTCCTCTCCATTGGGTATAAAGCAAGCTGAGGATGACTGGCTTGCAGATAGACGGTCGGCATTCCTTCACAGCCATCTCACCCTTGTCTTTTTACTGGCTTATTTGATTATTGTGCCATTTAGGCAGTTTGCTAACAGCCCACCTCCCACTCTCATTTAACACTCGTGAAAAAGATTTTTACTTCAAAGAGTAAATTGAATCATCCATGTCCATAAGGGGTCTGTACCTAAAACACCTGCTGATTCTCAGTGATTGTGGATGTACTACTGTGAAATCTTTCAAAGGTGTTAATGAAAGTCAGCTTAAATCTGATGCTGAATTATTGTAATCAAGGTTCAGTACAGGTTTTGATTGGGAAATGTCATGGCAAATGTTTCTGAGAGAGAGAAGGCATATAATACTGCAGTATACTTCTTAATAGGCAAAGAGGTCTTAAAGCCATATATTTACGCATGTCAGCTACTTACTAATGTTGTGTGTTAATTCAGGTTGTGAGATTTCAGCTTCTGTGGCTTTCCTGGCAAGGAAAGCTGCAGCATTTTCCCGGCATACTGCTGACTGCAAGTGTCTGATGTCTGCAGCTTTCAGTACTGTGTATGTTCTTCCCTGTGGTGCCTTTTGCATTGCACAGTATTGTTTCTGTTTTGTTCGTAGGTTCTGAAGGCATCTATATATTTTGTCTTCTACAGGAATCGGTAAAGGTCTGCCATGTTGTAGAGCTGATGCCCTAGAAGTGGTGTTTTGCTTTGAGCTTCTCCTGTGACGTTTCACTGGTTTCCCTCTCTGCTACAGAAAATGGCTTCAGGCAGCCTTTTGCCTGATACATGTACCAGATACCCAGATCTGGATAGCAAAACATGCAGGAAAATGGCTTTCATCCTAAGTGGCTGTCACTATCAAGTAAAATAACACCCATAAACTGTCTTAAAAAGAAACTTAGCAATTTTTTCTTTTGTCATTTCAATCACAGCCTTCTTATCTGAACTGCGCTTTTTTCTCCTTCACAAGAGCTTTCTTGTTATGCTTAGGAGGCAAGGATGTAGTTAAGTTCCCCTGATGACTTAAATGTGACCTTGCAGGATTTATGGGCTTTCATCTGTGATGACTATAAATTGTTCGTTGACATGGGAAAGATTCATAGGCCTTGAATATGTCTAATTATGTTTAACACATGTGAGGTTGCAGGTAAAGTTATACCACAGTCCCTCTGAGTACAGACCCAAGTATTTGTCTGGGCAGGCAGTTATACACAGCTGCATTAAATTCAGAGTAGCAGATGCATGGCCTGACCATCACTTCCTATCACAATTAGAAATAACTCCAGAAATGGAAATAACTCCAATACATTAAAAAGTTGAAGTATTTACCAGGTTGATCAAAGTGATTTATTTCTACAGGACTTTCTCTGTCAGGGCAGGGACTGTAATTTACTGCATATACACTGACTAAAATAGAGAGGTTCCACCCTGTCTACTTTCTGGGTGCTATTGGAGTATTAAATGTTTAATAATAATTAGACTTTTTAAAACAGTGGTTTCAGTTGCCAAATGAAAATAAGACTTTCTGTCAGTGTAGCAATTACAGTCTTGACACCTGACAATTGATCATTTCTGTCCACATTTGCATCAGGACAAAATATAATTAGAAGTTGGCTGGATGTTTTGCTAATGATGCAGAAAGAATAATAAAATCTAATGTAAGAAATGTTGTATATAGTCTTGGAATGGTAACAAATTAAAAACTGAAAACATTGGATTTAAAGAACTCGTTCTTCCTGTGTTATCCCTCTGCATCCATCTAAGCACTTAGGATTTCTTTGATAAGGAAAACAATTTCATTTTGATACAGCTCAGATCTAGTTACAGCTTTGACTGTGTCTAATTTTCAGTGCTTTCCAAAAATCCCATTTTACCATTCACTGTTGTTATAATTTCCTCTTTTCCAAGCACTGGGAGGTTGTGTACAGAGAGAAATCTGCTTTACAGAAACCTTATCTATTGGAGTGATACCAGCAATGTAGTAAGACTTTGTCTTTCTTCTTCCTAGCCATCTGCCTCTTTCATTTGGAGTGGGAACAAACAGGCAACAGCAATCAGATTTCCTTTGGTTTTCCTGCATCTAATACTTCCATTATTTCTTTCCTTAGGTCCCTCCTCTCTAACGTTGGTAGGGACAAAAAGAGCAATGGAGCAAAGAGGGACTGGAAGACCTGGCTCTCCTCTGCCATTCAAGATGTCTGTCTTACTGTGGTCCAATGTGTTTCTTACACTGAAAATGTACTTGCATTATCTTAAATTACTCTTCTTTACATTTCTTTGCTATTTCAGCTCTTCAGCCCTCCTTATTCTAGGCATACCTCTTCTGTTTATTCAAATTGGTTGGTTTGCTTCTGCTTCTGATTTTGCAGCTTTCAGTTGAAATCTGATGTTTCAGTCTGTGGAAAAGAAGTGTCACCAACTGAATGCGAGCATGAGGAGTGCAACAGGTGATATTGTTTCTCAGTAATCACCTCTATCATCAGAGCTTTAATTTCTTATGGGCTAATTAACTATTTCTTGAAGAGCTTTTCTTACTATGAACATATTCAGAAAGAGAAAATCCATGTTGACGTGGAAGCTCCCCTTAAAAAAAAAAAATAAAACCACACCAAAAAATAGGACAGCACAATGATTTTCTCACTTACATGTTTAGGCTAAGATTTAAAAGACATCTATAATCATATTGGTATTGTAAAGCATTTTCCAAAGGGTCTTATTTGCAGAGTTGTGTTCTCAGTTCTTTTGAAATATCTCAATTTGGGCACTGAAAAATAGAGGCATCCAGGAACTATTGTTTTTTTTCCGAAATCTTGGCCTTCTAAACTTAACTTTAAAGGACAAAACCACAAACTGCTCTTGCATTGTGGTGTGTTGTGTTTTGCTTGCACCTATGCTGGTGTGGGCTGACTTCCTGAGATCTCCATAGACATCTCCAAAAAGAACCAGGCTGTTGGCATAAATATGGTCAATAATTTAGTTAGGAGTACTTTCCTTGTGGCGTGATCAAGATCATATGATTCATTGTAGCACACTAAACTACCATCTTACACACTTAGAAGGGTGAGAGTCATTCAGCACGTTGTCTGATGCATGTGGTTGGGTTGTGCTCTCATCAGAGTCCTCTGCTAGCTTCTGCTTCTGATCATACCTTCCAAGGCAGAAAGAGCCCAGTTTCCATGGTACTCGTCAGCTGTCTGGCTGCCCAACTAGTATACAGAAGTAATCAATGGGCAAAAATGTATTTTGCCACACGATTGAGTTTAAGGTACTGAAAAAAATGGTGGCTTTAGCTCCTGTATTTTTTGTGTAACACTCAGTTACTTTAATCACTGGCTTTCTTTTCTGATAGTCATAATACATGGCATGCTTTGATTGGTTTTGTTATGGGTACAATTTAGAAAAAGACTATTCATCATTGAGCAGTGAGTCAAAATGAAAAATTAATTCAGAATTTCAAATAGCACATCTCTCGGTCATACCGTTTCAAAAAACATATTCCTTGGGTATCTTCTTTTAGATGAAAAATTAAGGCCAGTGTCTTCTCTACATTTGTTTAATTCTGATGATCTGCTAGACAGTTATTAAATTTTAGGAAATGTTGGTCTCGTTTTTTTATGGAAGTAATTTTATTCACAAAGTAGAAATGGTTCTTTTGTTTTTAAGGCACTGTAGTATCCATAGAGAAAAATACATTAAAAAAAACATGGGCAAGATGATGTAATTACATAGGAAAGACCAGTAGATACTTCATCTGAAATTATATTTGTTTTATTCTTTTTAATTTTAATAATAGGATTAATGCAATTGCAAATTTATTCTCTAAATACCACAGGCAAATGCTTGAAATCTCAATGTTTGAACTGAGAAACACTGTAACAGAACTGGAAAAAAGACTTAGCAGCGTTGAAGATGAAGGTAAGTGAATTACAACAGAGTCTTGCTAATTGATTAGGAAACAGAAAATTAATTCTTTTGGGTAGGGTCTACAGAGATACAAATTTTTATTTATAAATTTAAGTTATCCCTTTTCAAACATGACTATTATAGGTGTGATGTTGCAAATGTGAAATTAAGGAATGCTGCATGCTGCCATGTTAGCTTTTTGTTAATTATGAATGAAACTATGAATGACATGAATTCATAGAATTGGTTAATATTCTGACCACAGTAAGCCCAGTGAAAAATTCCCTTGATTTATATTTTCAAGCTCTTTTGTATGCAAAGATCCTCATTATGAGGATTACTAATTGGAGACCTTCTCAGTCTCCAGAAGAAAGTGGGAACAGTTTGAAAAAATGCTAACTTTTTGTTGAAATGGCATGAAATAATGTGGGAAATGGAATAACCCTGTATTTCTTTTTAAGGTAGTGAATGGAAAACCAGATATGAGACACAAGTAGAATTGAACAAACAGCTGGAAAGGCAAATTAATATTCTTCAAGACAAGATGGAGTTTATTCATGGAAATCCAGCAGGTAGAAATGGGTATTCATAACTTTTTTAATAGAATCAGTGATTATATGTTAAAATTATATCAATGGGTCAAATTTTCTGCTTATTTGTAGGTAAATTGTCCATTGTTCGCACCTTTGATCAAATGCCTGTGGTGAGTACTATGGCATTTAGTTGGTTAACAAAAAATGGCGGTGTAATTGAAGAACTTGTATACTACTTGTTTTTTCATGACAAAAAATACCAGCAGCCTGGTCTAGAAAACAAAGCAATCAGTCCTGCTTACTTTTTTATTGTTTCAGATATGCAGTTGCTTATAAAGTATAAAGTCATTAAGACCTGAATGTTGGGAACAATCATGTAGTGAAATTTTTAACTGAATGAAGGTTGTGTGATTGAACCTGCAGTAAGGCATATGAGATGGAGTAGCTGGACTAGTTCTATGAATAAATGGAAAAATGTTGAACCTTGATGACAAAATGACGGAATCATTTAGTCTTTGATCACTCTCACAGTAAAAAAAGTGCTTTCTCATGATTGGATGGAATTTCATGTGTTACAGTTTGTGCCCATTGCCTCTTGTCCTGTCGCTTGGCACCACTGAGAAGAGCCTGACTCCCTCTTCTTTATTCCCTCCTGTCACATATTTATACATATTGATCAGATCCCCCTGGGCCTTCTCTTCTCCAGGATGAACAGTCCCAGCTTTCTCATCCTCTCCTCATCTGTCAGATAGATGCTTCAGTCCCTTAATCATCTTCATAGCCCTGTGCTGGACTTGCTCCAGGAAGTCCCTATCCTTGTACCAGGGAGTCCAGAACTGGACCCAGCACTTCAGGTATGCCTCACCAGTGCTAAGGAGAAGGGACAGATCACCTCCCTCGACCTGCTGGCAACGTTCTTTCTAATGGAGCCTGGGTGGCCATTGGCCTTTGCAGCAAGAGTGCATGCTGGCTCATGGTCATGCTGGTCTTGTTGTCCACCAGGACCCCAAGGTCGTTCTCTGCCAAGCTGCTTCCTAGCCAGTCAGCCCCCAGCATATACTGGTGCCGGGGGTTATTTCTCCCCAGGGGCAGGACTTTGCATTTCCCCCTGTTGAACTGAACTTCACGTGATTCCCCTCTGCCTATTTCTCCAGCCTGTTGAGGCCCCTCTGAATGGCAACACAATCTTCTGGTGTATCAGTCACTACTCCCAGTTTCGTATTAACTGTGATAATATAGATGAATAGTTGCGGTAACATTTTGTATAATAAGTTACTGGAAAATTCCTCATTTTAGAGTAAATTTTTGCAACACTAAAGGAAGTATCTTCCCATTTTTTAGATTTTATTCCTTAATATGCTCATATTTCATGACCTGTATTTCAACAAAGCATAAAACATTTTTCTGTGATCTTGAGGAGAAAATCGCAAGAAAAAAACAGCAAATATTTTGACTATTTAGACTTCTAAAGTGATAAATGAAGTGAAAACAATTTTAGATTCAGGACTGCTTTTTCCTTAGTCTCTTATCTGCTAAAATCTTTTACTTTGATACCTTTTCTGCTTCTTACCCACTTAGAGAAATAGGGAAGGTAGATAAAGATGTGATAACGCCTTGTAACGTAAGCCAGAATAATGAACGTTATGAGGCAGGGCTCTGATGATTTTTATTCCAGTTGCTTACACTTACAGAAGTGTTTCAATCTGACTTTTTTGTGCTTCAGATTATGAAGGTTAATGGGAGTTTACTGAGCCTAGAGAAGGCTGCATGCTGTATTATTAGTGGGAATGACTATCTGTTGTAAGCAAGGTGTGAATAATTAACTGCTCTTTCTGGTCTGATCCATGTCTTTCAGATAGTAAATATTCTTGCCAGTTTTAGTATTGTCCTAAAGACCATGGTGTTTTGTAGGTTGGCAGGATTATTTTTTTTTTAAAGAGCTAATTAAAAAGAGAACAACATCTTTCCCATGCCACTTTCCTCTTTCATGGAGTTGGTTTGAGAATACAACTGGTATAATGTTTGAAGAAAAGTCTTGAAGACAGAACATTGGTCTAGAAAATTTACAGTAGAGTCTGCTTCAGACAATGTTACTCCTGTCAGCCTGTAAAGCACAGACTGGTATGCATGCTTACAGTATAAGAGGTGTTTATTTCTGCTCAATTGCTAGTACTCTCTTAACCAATCCAATTACACCTTGCCAAGCACTCGAAGAGTCATTACCAGTGAGATAATCTTCATCAGCAGCTGGGCTGCACCAATCCAGTACATTTCTAATACCTACTAAATACTGTCTTGCCTCCTCACTGATGAGCTATGGTTCTGAGGGGTTTGATTACTGTTCCCATAAAGAAAAGAGTGACAGCACAACTGGAAGATTCATACTGCGAGAAGGAGCCTAGAAGACAGTTTGGAGAGTCCTAGACTTCCTCAGTGACACCTAGGGAAGTCTGGAGCCCATGTGCCATGCCATGGGTTTTTCTTCTGCAGTTTTGAGTCCTTCCTTCAGCCTTCCAGCTTAGAGTGAATAATTCTTCTGTTTGCTAGCCAGAGGGAGGAAAAACATGCTTAAGGATTTAGTGAAATGTTTCGGTTTTCCTTGTTTCAATTTTCAGGAGAAGGAAAGAGGGGAAGAAAATAGATGCATTTTGTTGGCTTTGCTTGGTTTTTTTCACTGAAGCTATCAGAAAAGTCAATGTATATTTACAGATACTCTTGGAGAATGCAGAGCTGCTTTTTCTTCTTTTAAATTTTAGGAGATCCAAAACATTGGTAAAAAATATACAGAGATCATTTTGTCGTGTTTAAGCATACAGGTTTGTCCAAATCCTTTTTATGGTTTTGAGAGTTGTTCAGGGGAGTAGGGGGGGAATTTTTAGCTTCTCCACAGATGAGAATAAAGAGCAGATGTGGTGAGTGGGTGTAGAAAAGCAAAGAGCTTTGCAGCCAGTCATCAATCTACATTTGCTCAAAGTAAAAATGCTGAGAGTGGGTATATATAAAATCGTGCACGTGTGTCTTAAATCAAAACTACACTATAATATTCAGCTTTCAGCTTGCAGTTGCATATGAAGCTCTATGGAAAGATAGCAAAGTGATTCTTCCAGTAAGTTGATACAATTTCTATAATGTAGCAACAGTAGACAGTAGATTTTATTTTGAGCAACATATTTAGAAAATTAAATAGTATTTGCAATTCTTTTTAAACTGTGTTCCCAAGGAAGTTAGAATTATGCAGTTAGAGTTATTAGAAGGGCTTCTAATAATTCTTAACTTCCTAAGCAATTTCAGCTGTATTTAACAGAGGAGATATCTCAAAGATACTAAAGAGATTTATCTCACTCAGCTAGTCATTTAAGGTCCTACCATAGTCAACAGAAGGAGAAAAACATATCCATAGAGTAATTCATCCCATTTAGAGATAGGTAGCATAAAATATTTTCTTAATATCAAGCACTACAGGGAAAATAAAAAAAAAGATTAGTCATCAGGGACCCTGGCAGTCAGCAAGCTATAAAAACCTGAATGAAAGAGAAGAATACAAGTGCAAATTCTGGAGTGATGAACAAGGAAGCACAGAGGATTGAGAATTTTCTGTGTTGATAAATTGCAATAATTGTTGCAGGTGGCTTGCACTATTTTTACTTTAGAATTAGAATCATACTGATGAATGATTCCTTGCTATTAAAAACACACCTAAACCATTTAAATATACAATTATCATTCTGAAGTCCTTATACTGACTTGAGATGATCCTTTTTTTTTTGTTTCAAAAAAATCCTGTAGGTGTCACATGACAGTAAATGCAGAACCAATATCTTGAACACATAGATTTTTACAGGCAGGGTTTAGAAAATCATTTTTGTGTACTGAAGGCAGTTAAAAAATAACCTAAACAGTGACAAGCACAAGGGAGTTCCAACAGTGAAAACTGTTTAGTCAGTAATTTCCTTTATGTCCCAATGAATAATAGAAATGTCATACAGTACTTCAGAAATAACTACAGAAGGAATGCCTTCTCTCTAAAGTATAACATGATGTGAATTTTCCTTGCCTCTCTTAAACATGCTGCATTCATTTATTCACATTTTTTCATTAAATGAGTTTTGGTGAAATACATGCTCTCTGCTGAGCGTAATTTCCCATATAAGCAGAAGGAACATTATTCCTTTCTCTCTCACCATTTCTGCAGGAAAGAATCCCTAGATAGCGGCTTTAGTATGCAAATACTGAAAAGCAGACTGCAAAATCAGTTCAGAAGAGCACACTCCTGATAGCATTGCCTTAGCAACACTCTAGTTAAGATTAGCCAAGGAACCAAGGTTTCTGTGATAAATCACCATTTTCAGGAATGTCCAGCACCATAGCTGAGAAAATTCTGACATTAAGGGCCAAATACTTGCTTTGCAGAGCTGCCTTTCTGAGAGCACAGTGACCACAGAACTGAGACCCTCACACAACCACCTCAGGGTTTCTGCCGTCAGTTTTAAACTGTAAGCAGAATGTGTGGCAGTGTCATACTGGAGAAGGCGTTAGCAGCATGACAGGAGGGGAATCTTGGGTTTATGAAAACACGCAACAAAGACACTATTTCAGTAGGTGTTGATAACTGCCTATAGGGAACATCAGCACTTTTATGATGGCATAGGAAACATTGACAATTCTTCTAGCAAGTCACTGTTAAATGAACCTTTTTGCTCTTGCTGGAGTAAGTCACCAGTAGCTCTATGGGAAGAAGAAATCCGCTATCTTATCTTTTTGTGAAGCTTGGAAGCATTTTGGAGAAAGTTTGGTAGTCTGTTCTGACTGCCCTAAGCTGTCTCCTGCCTCCTCACAAAATTCCCCTTCCTACTCCTTTCATCTGACCTCAGGCAAGTATTTTGTATGCCTCCAAGAGACCTTTTTGATTTGCATTTTTTCCTTTCCTTGTCATGTTGGCATTAGTTGTTCCTCCTGGTGGCCTTGCACAAACCAGCAGACTATTTTACTGAAATCACTTTGTGGTATTCCCAGAGACACAATACACTTTGTATTTCAAGGAAAACAATCAGGGAAAAATCTTGCAGTCAAGTGACATTTTTAGCTGGCTGTTCTCAAGAATTCCTCAGCAATTGACTGGGACCCTGGGATATCTTCCAGGGATTATGTGTAAGGAAGCGATCTCCAGCCTTTTTCAGGCCAGGAACAACTTGTTCTGCCAATCTGAACCACAGCAATGGAAGTCTCCATTTAACTTCCTACTGCCCGAGACAGCAGATAACCTCTATAAGCAATGTTGTGGAGACCACTGACATAAGGATTTAGGGTAGCAGTGTCCCACACCTCTTACACTGAAGGAGCCTGAACTTTCCAGCAGGTTTCCAGGCTGATTTCTTTACCCTGGCCAGTGCCAGTGTCTGGTGGGAACAGGACGCTCTGTGTTCATGTGGTTCAGCTCTCGGTCTGGTTTGGAATATGAAGATGACGCTAACCACAAGGGGGCACTTGGCGTTTAGGCAAGTACAGGGAGCCTTTCTTCGCCTGCACTGAAGCCCTTACAGCATCTGGTATATGTATATCGAGTGCATACTGTATGTAGAAATATGCTGTGCTAAATAATTTTTAGGTGTCATTTTTTCAGTAATATCTGACTAGTGAGTTTATTGATATCAAGTTAAAATCAAGTTCCGTTACAGTAAAACTAAAGATGTAGTATTGCTTTTTGCTCTTGATGGGTTTAAAATGATATGTTAAAAGATTCAGCTAAAGCAGCTGATGAATGTCAGCTCCTAGTGTTGGAGGTAAGGGAGTTTATTTTCTAAACAAAACCTCATTTGATTTAAAATGTCGAGTAGAATGGATTGCAAAGGCTTCTTGTGTTGTTGGGTTTTTTCTACACAACTGATAGATGTGTTGCTTCTGTTCTAACTCATGGAGAAGAGTTAGAGGATTAGAGCTGAAGAAAATTGCCATAAGGATCAATGGTCTGCATGAACTGGGCTCTGATGAAAGCAAGTTTGAGCCTTTTGGTGATGGCATGGATTTGTCACCTTGTCTGTTGTGACATGATTGATAGAAATTGTCACCTCTTGCTACTGGTAGCAGGGCAAGAAACAATCCAGAATGAGAACAACTTACGTGGGCGGCCTTAAAAATTCAGCTGCAGTATCATTCTGTTTAATTTCATTTTCTGGCAATTGTTAAGCCAAATATGTAACTTCAGTCGAATGAAAAGGAAATTGTGGGAAAAAAAAGAAGAACCGGAGAATTGGTGTTCCCTTTGTGAAACTCTGGGCTTTGGTCACTGCTGGACAGAAGACTTAATGTGTCATTGCTCTGAGAGTGAATCTTGCTAAGCCCTACAAAATTCCATTACATAAAGAAAGTATTCATTTAAAATGTCTGTGTGTCTTTTAGCTTACCAGCTTGCTCAGAGTGGTTTGACATGGACGACTTATTGAATACTAAGGATCTTAAATTCAGGTTAAATCCCTTAGTCAGCTTATGACTCCTTTTTGGGAATACATTGTCCAGCTATTCAAGGCTTAGGAGAAGAATGTGTAATATATCTACCTTAAAAAAAATTTTCAATATTCAGTTAAACCACTTCTAAAAAGCTTTTTCAGAATTTATCTTGCTGGTTCATCCTGGGGTTTGGTTGGCAATTTCTCCTTCTGTGGGAGTGCTGCATAGCTGGGAGGCTCCTTCTGGTTCTCTTGAGCTCTCAGTGATCCTTGCTTCGTATTGAGGCTTTTCCGTGCTCCAAGAACTCTGCTTCAAGTCTTTGTTACTGTATGCTTTAAGCTCTGTTTTCTGTGAGCTTTTGCTTTTGTGTTTTAATGTATTAAGCACTAAGCTGATCATATAACCATGAGCATCGAGAATTCAGTCTGTTTCAGTGAGGTTTCCTTCTGCTTGCTTCCCACAGAATTCAGGAAAGGCAAATCCAGCCTTCAGTGATTTAGCTGAGTTCATAGGCTGGCATTTCTCACTTCTTGATTTGTATTGTTGTGCAGCAGCTAAAGACTTCAGATATCTAAGGTCTCAGCTAGTTCTTCAATTACTGCCTTGAAAGTAGAGGTGGGAGGTAACTTACAGCCAGTCCTGGCTAAAGTGAGTTTCTAGAGCTTCTCTGAAGTTTTACCATTTAAAATGTTCTTGTGTCTGTTTTTGAAATTGCATTTTATAGTGTTTGGGGCCTTGGAGTTGAGTAGGAACATCTGTGTTGCTAGTTTCTCATAAGAACTTCAGTATTGCCATACTGAGCTCTGCATCATCAATTAGGTGTGTGGACCCAGGAACAGAAGTCAGAAGACTGACTTAGCTGCCTAAGTTTCCTAGGTATTAACTGGGCAAGAGGCAGCTAGGCTGGGATTCACAACAGAGTGCATAATAGAGATGGAAAACCAATGGGAAGTTGGCAAGAAATGCCCAAGAATTGTGTCTGAAATCCTGCCTCCTTTCCAGAAGTAGGCATGACCTTGCAGCTTTTTTCACTTGCTCCTTCTACATCCTTGTAAATTTTGCATTTCTGACTGATTAGTGGCCTGGCTTCAAAGATCATCTCAGCATTAGTTAAGCATGATGGCAAGGGCGCTCTCAGGATATGAGATGCTATGAATTCAAGCTCTCAGGGTGGAAGAGGACTAACATGTACCTCATTTAATTTCTTTGTGGGTTAATTTTTAGGCTGTTAGATGGAAGAGGATTCCTTCCTCTTGTTATATGGGTGGAGCATGCTTTTCAGGTTGTACCCTCCTAGGGAGGTGACCACCAGGAAGCTTTGCTTTGAGACTTCATAAAGGCTTTCAGCAGCAAACTAAGCAGCTTGATTAAGCATGTGCTTATGGGCAACCACAATAGCAACAGCTCAGATACCTACCTAAGTTGTATGACAAAACCAGATGTGAAGAATGTAAGACATTGCATAGATTGCTCTATTAGCACTAGGATGTTAAATTCTGCCTGAAGTGCAATTTAGACTCTAGTCCCTTTTTGATTTGGGGGGGTCACTTCCCAATCTGTAAATTGGGAGTAATTTGTAACTTTCTTATTTCACAGGAGAATTGTAAGCATAGGTACATTACAAATTATGAGGCACCCAGATACTGTAGGGATGGTAACTGTATCCTTTAGTTACATTATCAACCTATTTCCATCTGCTTGCTCATCAGAAGCAGTGTAGTGCACTGTTTGTTTGCATGCGATTGGATATCGTCCTTAAACCAAAGCTGAATGAATGCCCAGGCATCTGCACTGGACCAGCTGCATTGGCAGCAAAAATTAGGCAGCACTTCTGAAAAGATTAAATGAAAAAAGATCTAAAAGTAGTTTGCTTTGTAGGTGAAACAACTCAAAGAAATGAGATGAGTACCATTACTGAGGAGATACCAAATTGCTCTGCTGTAACAGCTGCAAGACCAAGTCTTGCCATCTTATACAACACTGATGGACAATCTAGTCAGGAAATACATAGTGGGCTGTGGATTTACATAGAACAAATCTGGAGAGCAGCATGGACTTCTGTATTTACCGTATTTAAGCTTACTGTGGTGGTACAAAATATGTTGTACAAAATATGCTGTCACATGAGTATGATCTTTAATGTGCAGTCCGGTCAACAAGGCAAAAAAAATTAGTTTCCTAGCTTGACAGTGCTGAGGCCTTCTCTATCTGTCTTCTTTAATACTGTACAGACACTGATGTTGTAGTGATATAGCACGACCCTAGTGGAATTTAGCCAAATCTTCTTTTTAATCT
>VYZV01031237.1:21965-49494 GCA_013401275.1 Pandion haliaetus | reverse complement strand
GGTTTCAGCCCAGCCAGTAACAAAGCACCACGAAGCCGCTCACTCACCCCCCACCCCCCCAGTTTAGCAACAAGTCCACAATTCTTTGAAAAAAAACATGCTTAGTCTAGCTTCTCATAAATCAGAGGAGAGATCCAGGCTCTAAACTACAGCTACAACCTTAATGGGAGTGATGTATTTGAGCAGCTGCCATCAAGAACGTATTCTTTTAATAGTGTGTATGAGCTGGGTGTTGAAATTGTTTATATAATCTTAGTTTGTTATTTTTAGAGTCTGTTTTTTGCATCTGTATGTTTGAAGTGAGTATCTGTAAGGACCTGCCTCGCCTTGAACTGCAGTTAGTAACTTGAGTTGCAATGAAGCAACTTTTCTTGCTCTGTTTTGTCATTTTTGGTAGCCAAAGTACAAGAGTAGTTTAATGTTGATCACACACAGACAAGGTCAAGTATTCACAGAAACACTTTTTGTCCCAGATTCTTTTCCTTCCTTCGCAACATGGGATGAAGAAGAGGTGTCTGCAAAGTTAATCTGAGTTGACAAGCTTCCTTCATGTTTTATATTTGCCTTAAACTCATATTGGCACAGAGCAGCCGCTTTCTGCTTACAGTGCTAATGCAAGAATGTCTTCCCCTTGGTCACTGAGAAAGTGTAACATGACTGTCCCTGGCAAAGCATGGAAAAGCAGCAAAATCCACAATTTGTACATAAGCTTTCTCAGAGGCCAGATGTGTAAGAAAAAGGTGCAGAGGGTTTTGAAGTGCTGGTCAGAGAAGTCTTTGTGCAACCAAAATCCACCCTGTCTAGTCACACATTTAGCAATCATATTTATGCAGTGGTCATTGCAGACCAGGCTTCTAGCCGTGAAAAAGATGTGTTCATTTTTTCTTAGATGATCAGGGTAGGTCCTGAATGTGCCTTTAGATGCTGTAGCCAGGACCGGCTACTCTCATTGGTATAGTAAAAACACTGATAAGTTTGGAAGAATAATGAAGCAGAGATGTGAATCACAGAGGGGGTAACTGGTGAATTTAAAATGGCAGAAATACTATTAGCCAAAAATGTTCAGTCCTTTAAAACCAATGATTGGTCACTTACAAGGTCCTGGTTAACCATGGCTTTTAAGTAGAGTTTTATACTGCCTCTGTCATCAGTAATTCAGTATGCTCACACAGCCATGATGCCTTCATGTTTTTTCTGTATTTGACTGTCCCAGTTTGTTTTAACCACATACTGGAAAATGTACAAGTGTCATGGTTTAACACCAGTTAACTAAGCACCACACAGCCACTCACTCTCTTCCCCCCCCTACCCAGTGGGATGGGGCAGAAAATCAGGAAAAGAAGTAGAACTTGAGGGTTGAGATAAGAACAGTTTAATACAATAGAAAAGAAGAAACTAATAATGATAATACTAATAAAATGACAATAGTAATAATAAAAGTATTAGAATATACAAGTGATGCATAATGCATTTGCTCACCACCCACCAATCGACTCCCAGTTAGTCCCGGAGCGGCGATCCCCCACACACCTCCAGTCCCCCAGTTTATATACTTGATGTGACATCACATGGTATGGAATACCCCGCTGGCCACTTTGGGTCAGCTGCCCTGGCTGTGTCCCCTCCCAACTTCTTGTGCCCCTCCAGCCTTCTTGCTGGCTAGGCATCAGAGGTCGAAAAACCTTGACTTTAGACTAAACATTACTTAGCAACAACTGAAAAGGTCAGTGTGTTATCAACATTCTTCTCATACTGAACCCAAGACATAACACTATACCAACTACTAGGAAGAAAATTAACTCTATCCCAGCTGAAACCATGACAACAAGAAAACATGGCATTGCGCCATTATTTCTTATTCATATCACCAGACCACATTAAGACAGCTCAAATCAATTCACAATTCCAGATGCTGTAGCTATAAATAATTTGAAGGGAGAGCAGGTGAAAGGAATGCACATGCAAGACAAATATGTGAGAATTCTATTTGGAAATTCTTAAATAACAATTTCCTAAGAGAAAAAAATATCCCAGTTTGGAAGGTTTGACAAGGTGTAGTTGTGAGCAACTCATTTTTTATTATTCATTTTCCATAATCCCTCATTTGTCCAGGCACATGGCTTGTGTATATATTCTTACTTTATGTGCACACTTTCACAGATACACATGCAAATTTAAATCTTTAAGGAAAGATAAGGTTAGGAGATTTTTTAATCATAAGTCTTTGGGTTGTGAATGTATGTCCTTTTGTGATTGCACTATGTGACCTGACACTCTTCAGCCCAGCACCCTTGATATTTTTCACTGTCCTTTTGATAGCTCCACCTTGCTGCTTACAACAAATTTGCTTATTTAAATTATCTGAATCAGAATGAACCAGGCCAGCAAAATCTGCTTTAAACAACATCAGCCAGCTGTACTCTTTTGGAGCTGGGTTAGGTTAGGGTGCATTCAGAGGAACAAATTGGCTGGCAGATCTGCAAGGGCTGTAATCTCCTGCAGACGTATGAATGAGCAGCAGGGAGCAGACTGCAAGGTCTTCTGCTGGCCTGAAGTCTGGAGCGTACATGGCTGTTCTCAGCCTAAGCCAAAACTTGCCTGTAATTAAGCCATCTTCACTACCACCTTATCAGTAGGCGGAAACCCTGAATCTGAACTGAACAAAGGTTAGATTAAAATCTTTTCCTGTATCCAAACCCTCTACAGTTCTCTGCACGGTCTAATCTATGCTTTCTGTCCTCAAATACTGCCAAACACACATTTTGTGTTGTTCTTAACTTGCAGATTTCTCAGCACATTCAATCTCACCAGAACCCTCCTCAGACGTACAAATATTGAGCCCTTCAGGCAGCTCTTCAAAAATTACAGCCATTGCCCTTGCAGAGATCTCCAGCAAGGCAGAACATTCCTTTTCCCTCTCTCTCAAAGGAGGTGATGTTCACGTCTTGCTGTTCCTTGCTGCACCGGGAAGTGATTGATGTAAAACCAAGGCCATGGTCTGGCACAAGCTGAGCACAGGGGCTGGCACGACCTCCCCAGTGGTGGCTGAAGGAAATTCTTCTCAGCTTCGGGTTGAAAGTAAGGAACTTTGTAAGCTTAAACTCTTGGGTTATGCTGACTTTCTAAAGACGATGCTACAGTACTTACCACTACAGTTTCCAGGATGCATATATAGATTCAGATTCAGAGTCTCTGCCTATTGCTAAGAGGATAGCGAAGATGGCTTAAGTACAGGCAAGTTTTGGCATAGGCTGAGGAGATATGTATGCTCACCAGAATCCAGAGCAGAAGCGCTGCTCTAGAGCGCTGCAAGAAAGCTATAGCCTGCTGGGAGTTTTATGGTAGGCTCACAGCAAAGCATGGTGACTCTGAATATCTCACTGGCAGGAGGGAAGTAATTTCTCCAGCTTCAAAAGCATGAGCGTATTGTAGTCAATCTAAGAAGGTTGGGGGTTGTTAGCTACTGGGAAGATCTGATACTGTGCAGCAGAGGGCAGTAGCGCGCGCGCGCGCGCACACACACNACCCTCCTTTTTAATGTTTTAAGAATTACTCCCTTCTCCGCATCAAACATGGACTGACAATTTTTGGATCTCTGCAAACAAGTTAATCACCTTCAATGTGAACATGCATTGAGGAGGGACCCATTACTTCAGGTATGAGTCAGGTTCTCTTTGTACAGGAAACTATAAATACAGTTTCTTTCTATGAAATCTATTTTGCAACAGAGACAGAGGTCTAGGAAAAAAAAAAACCAAACCAAACCTGCACGAAGTGTGGGCTATTTCACTGTTCTGAGGTTTTGGCAATGTTTATAGTAGCTCACTTCATTAGAGTGCTCTTGAAGAATATTCTCCTGTAAGTCAACCAAGGATGCTCGTGTCTTTGATGAGAATGATTCAGTTGTTTGAAATATGCCTAATCAAAATGATCCTGAGCCTTAGAGTGAAAGTCAGGCTCAGATATAGAGTTTCTCCAAGCTTGATGCTGGTTGCATTTGGTCCCTGCTTGATAACAGATGTTGCAACCAGCTCGAAGTAAGCAAATGCATCTAACTTTTTCCTTAATCCGCAAATGATTTGGATCCAGTGTATCACACTGTGTCTGCCTGACACAAAACATTTCATTTAGTGCATTTAGAACTACTACAGTGGATTCTGGCACCATTACAAGAATAGTTCTCTGTCTTGCCCAGACAATCTTCTGATGAAAGAAATCTCTGAAAAGTAAAAGAGAAACATCCTGTTCATAGAGAAATGGTTTCTAAACCTCTAGTGGTTAGTAACCAGTTTACACATTTTCTTCAGATTGTTTCAGCAGCCACCTTACTATCTGGCTCACTCTTACCCTTTCATACTCTTATGGAATTGTTAGTCTCCATGTTACTCTTTATAAGTAAGATATTTTTCAGGATACTTGCATTTAACAAAATAAATCAGGTTTTAAATTATGTAATTTTAAGAAGTGCTTCCAATATAATTCCTTGCCAAAGACAGAGGAGCTGAAAAAAAAAACCCTTTAATTTCTATGGTACAAGAAACCCTCATGAAAAGTCTATTTTTTAGAATATCCCCTTTAAGTCCTAAATCCAGGAATTTAAATATATGGGAGTATCAACATTCTAGTCTGCATGGTTCAGGAAAAAGCTTTAAAATGTCAGTCAAGTGTTTTCTTCAGTCTTACAAAGCAGAAGACAAAAAAGATAATTATTTAGTATTATAAGCCATCATTTAGTAATATAATCTCTGGATTTTAAGCCTGTCTCACAATTTTAGGGCCCTTGATTAAAAACTTCTGACTGCTTGGAGTCAACAATATTATTTCTGCAGTGGAGTCCTTCAGAGTTTAGGACTCTGGCAAGCAAAAGCTACATAGGAAAGAAGCAGCAGGTTACTGATGGCCATGACTCAAATCGTTTTCATGGACACCCAGTCAGGATAACAATAAATGGTGCTTTCAATGCAACCAGGAAGTGACAAGCAGCAACAAAAACTGAATCCAAGTTTTCTGTGCGAATTTCTCACTGCCTTCTCACACACAATCACCTCAACTTTGCACTGAAAGTGATAAATAGCTAAAAGTTTGTGTTAGCCAACAGCAGCATGACTCAAACCATACCTACCTGGAGCTAAGGGCAGGGGTCTCCTGACCCAATTCATGATCCATGCCTGTGACAGGTTCATTTCCCTCTGCCTTCACACCCTGACACAAACAAAGGAGGGGAACTCATACCACACTAATTGCTGTTGCAAAAGCAAGAAAAGACCTGTAAGCTGGGTTAAACACACAAAACCCTATGACCTGCATGTTTCCAGCCACGTTCCTGCTGTAATTCGGGGTCAGAGCATCTGCCCTGTGTTTGGGAAGAGTTCTGCTCAGTATACCTGTTCAATAGAGTAAACCATAACACATTTAGCCCTGTGCAAGCCTGACTCTATCAGACTGCAGGAACAAGAGCATACCTTTGTGCAACAGCATTGAGCAAGCCTGGACCCCCTCCCCAACCACCAAGACAAACCAAGAGCTTGTGCCAAGAGAGCACTGAAGCACATTGTCAGGTTTCCAGTATGAATGCTGGGGGATGCGAGACTAAGGGGCAAGTCTGCTCTTGCACTGCATTGATAGTGTGATGAGACTCATTGCAGCTAGCTCATCTCCTTCACCTCATTTTTTTATGTTAGGAGACTTTTGTAGTGTTCTAGAGTTTTGAAGGCGGTCAGATATGTGCACAGAGTGAGTGGTCTAAAAAAAGACAAAGGATTTATCTGAAATCTTCTGCTCTTTCTGGCTGTATCAGTCATTATCGTTGAAACCTTTTCCTACTGAAACATCAAAACACCTTTTTTGAAAAAAATTATCCTGCCATGCATACACCAATACTTTCTGTTTTCTAAATATCACAAATTCCAATAATTCATTCAGATTCTGTTTGAGCTTTTTTTTAACATGTTGATAATGCATCGATTGAGCAAGGTACACTATGTTTACAGAACTTGGAGGGTTCTTGATTGAACCTGGTATAACAGAATTTATCTTGATACATAAGAGCAGTAAGTCAAGGCCATAAAGATTTCTTAGTTAATAAAATTGTATCCTTTGGCATGACTCTGTACAATGAGTAAAATTTCCGTTATTTCTTGATTTTTTTTTTTTTTTATGTGCTGTCCACAATTTATAAAACAAGGCAGGATTGTTATAGCAAGACATTGGTCATACTAGTTTGTTCTGTTTCCTATCAACAGCTTGTATATGATTTTAAATCCAAATGACTAAACATCTGGAGAGTTCAACCTTAGACCCCTCAGAAGTGTGTGATTTGTAGACTGAGCATCAACTTTGTGAAAAGCAATGCTGTTTGTGCCCAAAGGTGAACATTCAGAAATGGAGACAGGCAAAACGCTTAACCACTTTCTAGTCAGACTCTTCAATTCGATATTTAACATTCATGCTTGTCATGAGATCAGCTGAATCCCTGGATTCCCTCTTGCAGAAATGGAATTCCTATTGTTTGAAAGGCGTTATTTATTTGACAAACCCAGTTGTTACTCATGGCGTAGTTCCCTGATTGCAAATACAGCATCTGTTCCTTATAGCTCAGACATCAGTTTTGATCTCAATTGGAGTGGGTTCATGATTATTGAACTCACTGCAGGAAAAATTGCAGAATTTATACTGGCTTCATGGTTTTATGCTTATTACAGGGGACAGATAATGCCTCTTCCAGCAAAACATTAAGTCTGGTGCAGAGAGAACATTTTTAATAGATCTGAACAAGCAGAATGAGTTTATAGCACCTTTGAGCTTTCTTATGTATCTACAGCATTTTTGACTTGGCAGTAATGGAATCTGGTTATACCACAGTAAGCCAAGAAAGCAAATCTTCAAGCAGTAACATCCCTTCACACTTTTTTGATCATGGTGTTGTCTCACACTCACCCTCTGAGAGGCTTGGCACTTCACAATTATTTTAAATAACAGGAATCTTTTCAAATGATTTCATGAAATCATAAGTCATAACTGGTATTGCAATAGCTCAGAGTAGTCACTGCTGTGGACTCACTGCCAGCAAGCTGTGTCTACACTTCAAAAGGAAGACAAAAGACAAAAAAGAATAGGAGAAAATGCTTTCACTATATAACTGACAAGAGAAAGAAGTTGCCAGTGTCTTATTTTTGAGCAGTAGCAGCATAAGGAACATAAATAAGATCTCCTGGAAGTTCTTTCTCACCACTAAGCATCCTTTCTAGACCCTGACAACTTCAAGTACATTTCAGGACAAGAGGTCATGAAAATAGATTATTCACTTCAGATTTTCCTTCTTCACCAAAGGTTGCAAAAGTAGGTTAGGATTTATTTTCCAGAGTGAATTTCATCTCTCTATCTTACACCTTGTCCTCCTATTTTCCTTCTGTACTCTTAAAGGTTACTCTTAACACTAATTAAAAAAAAAAAATGTCCTGCACTTCTTCTCTGTCCCATGTGGCAGAGGGAGACACGTTGATTCATATGGCTCACCACTCTTCCCCTTCAGAGAAGTTGAAAAGTATAGCTTGGTCCATCATGCGAACAGTCCTTGTCCTGTTCCAACCTGCCATGTCCTGTCCTGTCCCACACACTGGGCCCAGTCTGGGAGGTCATTGGTTGGCCCAGGTCAAAACTACCAGGAAAAGTGATCAGCTTTGATGGTTTCCCTGATTGTTAGTCAATGGGCATGCTGGTGCCTGAGCTGGTTTAGTGCAGAGGCAGAAGATTGCCGAACTTCAGGCTTCCCCAGAAATTTACATTTTCTTTATACTCTGATCTGATTCTTGTGCAAGTTAAAGGGGAACTACAGCTAAATATCTCAGAAATGTTTATAGCTCTCATAAAGACAATTAATAGCACACATCTGAATAAGAACAGACAAAGCATGGATTATAATACAAACTAATAAAAAATACCCTATATATCACATGGAAACAAAGAGCAAAAAGGCCCCAAATCATGCCCTGGGAAACACTTCACATCAAGAGTAGAACAAAAGTATTGATGACAACAAAATGAGAAAAATAAGTAGTAAGTTAAGTCATAGCCCAAAGGTTTTAATTTCATGCTTTGAAAGTCTCTCGTGTCTCCCTTTCCACTTGTTATTTCAGGTTCCAATGTCCAATCATAAATTAACACTGCCCTTATCACTCAGTAGCTACATGGGATGAATTGGAAGTAGGAAGGAATACCCATCCTCTGCAGAAGCTGAGGTACCAATTTAGAGTTCACTAACAAAAAAGTTGCAAATTAGCCTGATAAAGCAAATTCAGCCAAAAATGTCTTTGGATAGTCACATAAAAAGTTCAGAAAAAAAAAATGGCAAGCATTCATAGGTTGTGTGCAATTTTATTCACTACAAAAACACCACCAGAACTGTCATTACTAAATCAGACCTGTGATCTGCTTTATACATTCTCCTGCCCATAAGAGTAGCCATCAACTGTCACTTCCAAATGGTGTAAAAAACCATTGCCATGAGCAAGCAGGGATCAGTGGGTTTGCATGAGTGGCAAGGAACACAATGAAGGCAGCCAATGGGCTGTGTATACCTCCACCTTCTCCCATCACTGTATCTGGCACCTGGTATCCTCCAGACATCATCCAGGGTGTCATCACTGGAACTTGATCTGTGTGAATGTTCCTTCTTCACTTCTATAAATCATTTGAAACTTGTGTGTTCATCTCACTTTCAGATCTGTCATGAACACAGTGAGTGAACACAAATCTATGTGTTGGTTAGTTTATACAGTGCACAGTGTTCATGTCAGTACTCTTTGGATCATCTAACCTGAAGAAAAACGTCTGTAGAAATGTAGGTTTTTTTCTTACCTCCAGAATGCCATTGCAATCAGAATATTAGTAGTGTAGGAGAGTTTTGGATGAGCTCCTGTCACCAATGTGAAGTAATTACACCCTCATACACTGCAAATTCAGAAACCAGTCAGAGGTGTGATTTATTCAAGAAAATCATAGAATATTCAGCTGAGAATCCAAGCATGTCAGCCTCCAAGCACTCTTTTCATAACCTAGGAGCATTCACTTTTGCTAAATGAAAGAACCTAAACCAAACAAAAATTATGTTATGTTTTTTGGTAAAACCCAATGCCAGTAGCAACAGGTTCTTCTTCCTTATATTTGCTGACTGAACTGTCCAATAACCAGCAGTGGAAAAGAGGTATTAAGTACAAGGAAATGACCCATTTATATTATAGTGCTGTCATTAGAGACAAAGACAGATCAAAAAGATGAGTCATTTTAAGATCCTGGGTTCAAAGAGCCTCAGTGGCTTCATAAATGTAAAGTCTGATATCAAATACAGCCTAAGACTGTAATTTTGAGCAAAATGATCAGGAAGGGCTGAAGAAAATCATAGGTAAAGATTGGATAAAGAAAAGAATTGTTTTTCAGTTTGTTTTTTTTTTTTTTATCAGCTAATGGCAAATCACGTGTGTCTTTACATGTGACCTAAAATAACAGCCAGAGTGACAGTCATCAAGCTATCAATAAAGCTGGTATTGGGAGGCAGGGATCATTCCTTGTCTGTATTGCTTTGCTTCAGTACAGTAGGAATACTTTATCTGCTCGCAAAATTATTTCAGGCAGGGAACTATGATTACCCAAAATGTCTTTGACATGAAAGTAGAGCACAAAGCGTTTAATGAAGACTGCCTGTTTTTATCTGACAAATAATCATGAGGCCAATTAAACTCTACACATTTAAAAGAGAACATTAGGCAGAGGGTGTTGGAGGTTCTTCAGTCTGTAATACAGAGTTAAAAATACACAGATAATTTCCCTAAAATATGCTATTTCCACTTAATATTTTTCTTCTAGAAAGGTTTCACAGACCTTCAACCAGTTAATTTTACATCAAGCCTGTGAACAGCTAATTATAATATCAGTTTTACAGATGGGAAACAGATATCCACAGTCTAAGGGATCTACCAAAAGTCACAGAATGCTTGACCCACATCCTCATGAAGCTGGCAGTAGTCTTTGCATTCATTTTATAGTACTTAAAACCGGGGGAAGCCGAGACTAGAGCTCACTTAATTGCAGTGTCCTAGTACAAGCATGTAACTGTTGCCATTACAGGAAACCCAGGTCGTTTGTTATGCCACTGGAGCATCCAACTGGTCTTGTCATTAATCACTATGACATCACAGGACAGCTACCATATGGTGTAAAATAATCTCCTCCCTTGCTAAAGAAATTAGATATCTTTAAAGACAAAATCATCTCTACACCACTTGGAAAGTACATTAGACTTTTGCTTTCCCTAGAACTTTCTCCTAAAAATGCTGGTTAAAATGATTTGTGAAGGAAAAGTGAGACCATCAAATACCTTTCGCAAGAGAAAAGGGGATCACCCAATGCAGTTCTTGCTATGTGCATGTCTCCATCTTAAATATCTCAACCCAATCATTAAAAATCCATCCCTTCCAATGCACTTGGGAGATAGCAGGTCAGAGACAATAATTGTTATTCCCTCTCAGACACATTTAGCCCCCTGTTAGCTTCTTTCCATCAGATGGAAAGGCTTATTAAAAGTCTTCTCCAGTGGTGGTTCCAATGATTCTTCAAGGATGGGGCTTTTGCAGTAAACAGGATGATATCCCACTATACATTATTCAACTAGAGTTTTACTCTCAGTGCAAGCAGATTAGTTACAGTTCTAGTTTTGATGTCACAGAACCAGTGGCCTGGATGATGATATGCTTTGATTTCATTGCTCTTCAAGCAACAATGCCATTAGCAGCTTTCAGGACTTGACAAGTCTGCCCTCACTGAAAAAATTATTTTCCCTTTGCATAGGAAAGTTGTGCCAAATCTACATACTGCAATACCCAACTTTCATGCTAAGTTTTTGCAGCAGAATGTGGGACAGCAAGTAGAGCTGTACAACATATACAAAAATACCCAACATATTCAAGAAGGAGGTGCAGATGTCATCCAGAGTAAAACATTAAGCATGGCCTGGTGCTTTATATACTTAGATTTATTAGAGAGGAGGTTAAATACCAGAAGCTTGTTTCCAACTCTCATTAGTTCCTATATCCTTTTTCCTCAACAGACTGCTGTTGACTCACCTACTTGTAGGATTTAGGTACCCCTTCAAGCAGCCCCTGGAGAAGATTGTATTGTGTTGTAGTTCAGGATTTGGGCACCCATATTTTTCTGAATTTAGCCTTTAGTCTCCATATAAAAGAGTTTGAATGTGGGATTAGAAAGAAGCACACCTGTTGTCAGCAGTCTCCACACTCCTACAGGAATATTATCAATTTTCAGAAACCAAGTAAGTGTCACAAGCTTCCTTTGTGTGCACACGTTTTGCATGGATTCCTGCTCAGAAAGATTTGTAACTTAGAGAGTGAGAAAGGAAGGATTTAACCACTGCCTATTTTACTAATGGGAAACTGAGGCACAGAGAGATTAAATTCAACTAAATCATAAGATCATTCAAACAATGAAGAAATTGAGCCAAGACCTAAATCAAGTGTCTTAACCACAGGATCATTCTTCTTTTTTCTTCAATCTTTTTTGAAAGTCTTGATGACTATAGTGGGTTAATTTCTTTCTCCTTCACCCTCCATGGGAGATTTGAAGCATAGCTGGAATTTCTAAAGCTCTATTTGATCAGACTTAATTTGGCCTAATCATGAGCACAAAGATTTCAATATTTTATTCTTATTTCTCCACCACATTAAGTCAAACACATAAAATCTTTGAGCGAGTACTTAATTTTGAAAGAGAAAGCTGGTAGAAGAAATTATAATGCAAACCATGTGATGTTCCTTCTCTGTTTATAAGGTTGCTGAAAACTCTATTTCCCAAGAAAAAGAGGGGTCCTCATGCATAACGAAGTCCAGATTCTTATTCCATTTCATTTGGTTCAAACGTATTGTTAACATTTTGCAGTATTTTGTATACATTTTGCATACATACATATGGCTCCAAGTAAAAAAAAAAAAAAAATTCTCCATATCTGTGGCTGTAATTGTATTTAACTTAAGGCAAACACTAATTAAGTGATAGCTCTTCTAAATCTTTATCAGCAGGAATGAAACTTAGCTGAATAATGGTAACCTGTTAAGATGCTTAGATTTTACTTAATGATGGGCATTAAAACGGTATTTTAAGGTGACAGAAATGCAACCAACTGTAAGTCAGACTAATAACTTTCCATCAGAGCATCCCAACAGGCACGCTAAAGGACTGCCTGTTAAAGCAGATAAAATAAAACATCCTGGGATTTTTGTGCTGTTAGTTTAAGAAACAGACAGGAGCTTCTGTTGCTGGGACGTGTTGCTCTTTGTTCTTCTAGTTGAGAATATCCAAGACCAGTTCACTTCAGTTCTCTTTCCTCTGATCTACAAAATATTCTTTAAAATGACAGCTTACAGGAACAATTATGGTGTTGATTTAGCATCTACAAAAATATGTAATAAGAGGTGAACCTATTGATTGGAGCAATGGGACACATTTGTGACTATTTACCTCCCCGGTACCTCTTCAGTGTGTCCAATGGGTAACAGAGGGTATGCTCAAAGAAAACAAGAAGGGTGTTATGACAGGGATCAGATGTGTCCCCACAGAGCAGAACTGTGACCTGAAAAACTTTCTGACATGCAGTAAGTCCTTAGAAAGCTGAGAGTTGTCAGGGCATTTGTCAAAAGCAAGTTTTGTCTGAGCATATTGAGAAAATTCATTTTGATCAGTCATGTCCAGTGAGTTTTCATCTTAACTTAGTAAGATTAAGATCTCCCAGCTGTCAGGAACTTTAGTTCAGGGGTAAGTGACTAAAATGCTTTGGGGGAAGGACAATCTTGTTGTTATGTATTTATAATAAGCTTAAATGGTTTATATTCCCAAGGTCAAAAGCACACACAGTAAGATTGTTTCTCAAATTTAAGAACACTTCCTTTCATTTGCATAGCCGTGTAACTATAGCATATACAGCCATATAAGTATGCAGTAGACATATATAGCTATATAAATATAACAGCACTTGGATAGGTAAATCAAATATTAACTTTGGATCAAAAATTTGATGTGATTCATTCTGTCATTTTCATGCATGTATTTTTTTAAAAAATTACATTCTCACATCAGTCATTTAGGCTTACCTAAAATATTAATTTTCTCATGTTACTCAATTGTTTTTCTTTTCCTGGTTGTAAAGTGTGTAACCCAGGTAACTAATTGCTTTTCTTTTTTTGTAAGCAGGCTACAATACTCTTAAGCTTAAGTTATTTCAGTAAGTAAAATTCTGTATTACTCCAGCTGAGATAACATTCTTTGGATTCAGTGCTGATGTAACATCTGGAAAATGAATTCATTCTACATTAATAGTAACCCATAGTCTAGCTCTTCAAGTCCTAAGCATGTTGCTTATGGAGAAGAAATTCTCACTACTTACGCTTTTTTCAGATGTTTCCATCTTAAAATAATCAGTTACATCATCTTCCTCTTTTTAGTGTAATTAAATCTCCATATCCTCTGTAACTGATTAATTGCATAATCCCGAGACAGCATTAGTATACAGTGCTAAGAATAGGAATGTACAAATTGCCAGACTGGGTCAAGCCATTCCTATCCTGCCTCCAATAGCAATCACTAGCAGATGAGTAGAAGCAGTATGAAAATAAATTTCTAGTGGAAAAGAAGCAAGCCTACAGAGATTCATCAGCAGTCATTCTCTAGACTGCTTGAACTTGCAGTTGTTTCCAGAAAGCCTATCAGATCCGAAACGTCCTTGCTATATGGAAGTTACGCCACGAAGATGATCAGAGGGCTGGAGCACCTCTCCTATGAAGACAGGCTCAGAGACTTGGGGTTGTTCAGCCTGGAGAAGAGAAGGCTCCAGGGAAACCTTAATAGCAGCCTTCCAGTACCTAAAGGGGGCCTACAGGAAAGCTGGAGAGGGACTTTTTACAAGGGCATGTAGTGATAGGACAAGGGGCAATGGCTTTAAACTGAAAGAGGGTAGATTTAGATTAGATGTGAGGAAGAAATTCTTCACTGTGAGGGTGGTGAGGTACTGGAACGGGTTGCCCAGATATTCTGTGGATGCCCCATCCCTGGAAGTGTTCAAGGCCAGGTTGGATGGGGCTTTGAGCAGCCTGGTCTAGTGGAAGGTGTCCCTGCCCATGGCAGGGGGTTGGAACCAGGTGATATTTAAGGTCCCTTACAATACAAACCATTCTATGATGAAGTTTAGGGGTTAAAGATGAATAGATATATTTCCATAGGAAGGGGAATAAGGGGCATTATAGAAGTACTAATGGCACTTAATTGCCTTTGAGGAAACTATCCTTAACCTCTGAAAATCCTCCCCCAGCCCCTATGCCACAATGTCAGTAAACAAGTCTTGATTTTCAGCAGTGATGAACTCTCATAGGTGAAGACCAGCACCTTTGGAAACCAGGCCAGCTTTTTCTGTCAGAGATACCTGACATTTACCTCATGTAAAAAATTAATATATATTAAAGAATGCTTACCAGTATGTCTAAGGGTGCAAACTAAAGGAAAGATCTGCATGCTGTGTGAGGGACATTAGTGCAAGTTAAGAAAATCTAGATCTAAAACTGAGAACCTGGAAAGCCCTACTTAGCTGATGGGTCTCATCTCTGAGGATGCCTCCTATTTTAGCAGTACATTTCTACAGATGGCTGAAGTCCTGCCGCTGCATATACCCAGCAGGATGTTGCTGTAGACAAAGATGGGTGTAAGCCAAATACATCATGGCCAGTCAAATGCCTTGATGGCATGCCACTTCCTATTTGGATTTTAGCTGTGCTTAAGTAGCTGCTAGGTACCTGAGCTGCTTTTGTACATATGCTGAAGCTTAAATTAATGCAGCTTAGGAAGCAATGAGTTAGAGATGAAAGTGCCAAATTTCCTAAGTTGCTAGTCACTGAAATTACATATAAAGCACAAGGGAGTCTGGATGTCAACACAGGATAGGGATGCTATAAAGATTCCTTCCTGAGAAATTTTATTATGTCTAATTTCTTAAAGGAAAAATAGAAATAGTGAGTCATTGCACTATTTTTTCCAGATAAGCATGACATTCATCCAACAAATAGTAGCATAACCAGGTGCTACATCTTATGTTATGTCAGCCAACTCCACAGCCAGCTACTTGTGGGTGGAGGAAGTGTGTCCAAAAACTCCACGTGAGAGGTTGGAGGGATATACAAAAGCTTGAGAGACACTACTTCTCTATATTAAAAATAAGTCTGTGATGCAGCATGATTCACCTCTTAGGTGTATGGCCAGATCATTTCCCCTAGTTCAGCATCATTATCACAGCCAGCATCTGCCAAGCTTATTTCCGAGTGATCTGAACTCCAAATGTATAACTCGCTGTAAATTCAGTTAAAAGAAAACTTTTCTTTTTCTATTGTTCTGCAAGATTCCAAGGTATAAATCTGCATTTGGCACTGAGAAATATTCTTCTTCCAAGTAAACTGTATAAGAATGCTCAGTCTGCAAGGTCTCCCTCCACAGCATTTTCTGGTTTTGTCTAATAACTGTGAGGAGCAGACAGAGGGATTCCTGACAAAGGATTTTGATATGTCAGCAGATGTAAGGCTGGAACAAGTCAGCTCTGCTGGAAAAAACCTTTCTTGGGCTTGCAGCTCTCCAGTTCAGACCTCATGATCCCTAGATAGCCCAGCTGATTCCTCTAAATGCCAAGTATATTTGTCGTTGTTCAAGTCTATTTCCAGAGGACACCACGCCAGGCATTAAAACACAGTATGCATATTTATCATGTTACACACTGTTGGACAAAAGCCCACATCTGTTCCTCAGGCTGACTAGACAAAAAGGGGCAGAGTGAAGGAAATAAAAATCACCAATACAGATCTCCCACATGTAAAATGAAAACCTAGAAAACTTCTGACCTTTAACTAGAGCATTTCTAGTTCCTCCTGCTTATGCCTTCATCAGAGCACAAGTTCATAAGCAGCCCCACCAAGCGTTGGCTGTTTCTAAGAACTGAGAAACTTAATTCTCGGAAGGGAAGGTGGTTTATGCAATTTGGAGGCCAGAGATCAAAAGACATTTTCAAGGAAAGTGTTTTGTAATCATTGTAGCTCCTCATGCTTAGCTCAAGTTCTACCAAACACGGAAAAAAATGACAAGATGAATGTTTCTCAGCCAGATCATTTGCTTAGGAGGACACCTTTGTCCGCTAATGACCACAGATGGGAGCTCTGGCAGGCATCCTCATCTCTTTTTCCTGACAATAAGAGCTCTTAGGGCCTACTCTACATCCACATCAAAATGCTCATCAAGAGAAAGATAATGCATCATTTCCCACCTGCAGTAGGAGAAACAGAAGTATGGGAATTTATGTGCTTTTTCATTGTTACATAAAGGTCCAGCCTCAGATCTGCTACTGTAACCGCGTTTACTTGTTCTAAGGCAATACATCTGCTTTTAACCTGAAAAGAGCTTTGTGTTCTCTTATACCAGGGAGAAGTTCTCCATGCAGACTTCACTTTATTCTTGATTTGTGATCCTTTTTACACATCTCCAATTCTGTTTTGCTATGCATTTTAAGACCACTAGCTATTTGGGAAGGTGATCATGTCTTCCTCGGTACTGGCTACTACACAGGTCATTGAAATGTCAAAGCTGGGTACCTGGATATACCAGAGCTCAGGCTGCCGATAAGCTTACCTACATGTGTACACAAGACCTTTGGGATTGCATTTTATGAATAATATTGATGGCAGTAGCAGAAAAAACCCCATCCAGCTCAAGTAAATATTTTAACATAATTTTTATACCCCAAAGACTGTTGTTTGCCTGAAAACATTTTTTCATCCACATACAAAAGGACAAGAAGGTGGATAAATGTGAAGAACACCTGCCAGCTAACCCAAAAGAACAATTTCAGTCTTTCCTCTGACTGAAATATTTTGGTGTCAGTGGTCTGATAGTTTTTATAATTAAGGAAGTCCAGCATTTCCAACAAAAATACACCATAAGAGTTAAAAACATTTTTTGCCAAAAAAGAAATTTCTTTATTTGAAAACCACTTCAGCATTTTTTTCTACTGTGAGAATGTCAAGCTAGCCTACTACTGATATACTTTTTATTTGGCAGGATAAGATCAGAACCCTTCTTTCCTCCCCAGTTAGTGTTCCAGTTTTTACCTCTGCATTTTAAGGTGGTGTAAGCTGCTAGCTGGATTTTGAGGCTCTGTAATTGTGTCTCCAGGTATAAACATGCTGCAGCAATTGAGGTTAAGGAACATGAAATGTTCTTTGTCCCAGTTAAATACAAGGCAGTGATATACCAACTCCATTGCTGAAAAGGGTTAAGAAACCTGATAGTGGGGGTAGAGAAGGAGGGACAACATCAGTGGCTTGGATCTAGTTATACATGAGTATTTGTGAAGAGAGATTAAAATCAGTGGACGGATAATATCTCTGTGTTTGCATCTTGCTGAAAAAGCAGCCTTTTCCTTTCCCTTTACGTCACTTGCAGTGTCACAACTGCAAATGTAACCACATGAAGAGAATGAAAACTTCAGGCTTTCATGGTCTACACTCCGCTTTCCCCAACATCACATAGGAAAGTATGTGGGCTGTTCGGCCGAGCAAAGCAGTCACACAAGCAACGTTCTGCCCTGAGGTATCGCCTGCTGGAGAGGATAGTGGTATTGTGCTGCTTGTACGTCATGGCAGAATCAGACCCATGGCCCTACTGGAAGAACTGCACAGTCCCCACTTTCCCTCTGCACACATCTTCAGACACTGTCTCTCAGGTGCGCACATGACCTAGACTCTGAAAGTAGGAGTGCTGGTATTAGTAACCTCTCATCTCCACTGGTCAATAGCGAGCGAAAAAATAGTCTGGTTGTTTCCTTTAAGATATGCAAGGTGGCCTTAAAATACATTTTATGTTAGCATTCAAAGGCTTTGTATAGTTCAGTATATAGTTAACACACACTTTCAATTAGCTTTCAGAATAGGTGACCTAAAGGAAGAGTGATGTGGAACAGCTACTATTGGGAATGACTCTTCCGGAGTTCAGAGCAGTGCAGATGCTGAACCACTGACACACCAGTCACTCATTAAGCACAGCAATGTACAGCATCAAGTTTCATGTCAAACACGTGCACTGAGAAAAGAGACCCAGCAGTTCATTACAGACTATGAGCTCCAATGGAAGCTGAATGACTTCTTGATTCAAAAAAGAGTAGTAGCCTAGGTCCCTTTAATTAAATATTTCATTGGTCAGGAAAAAAAACCCAAAGTCTCTGTGTATAGCTAGTTCCCAATTACCAAAACTTCCTGTTAATCTTCTCACTGTCTTCTGCTAGTTACTTATCTCCTTCTTAGATCTCAGAATGAGCCAGACTGTGAAGTTTGTAGAAGAGTGATTGCTTTATATGTGCTAATACACCAGTAAGCATCATGGGACCATAATTCTTAACATAAGATAAGTCTAGGTGTAATATAATTCTCAGGTTAGGATGAATGTACTCTTTGCAGCTTATTTTCTGGACTTAATAATGGTCAAATATTAAGCAGCTTTTCCCTTCAGAGCAGATTTATTCCTCAAAATATCACACTGAAGGTTTTCCTTTCCTTTTCTAGTTCTCCTTTTAATTTTCACTTTCAGTCTACAAGCAGTTATGGAAATACCATGACGAATTCAGATACTCCAAGTATCGTCTCCAGCTAGCTAAAGATGTGCAGTAGCCCTGCAATGTTCAATTCTATTGGATTTTTACCAATGGCTTCCATGAATCTTAAATTCAAATGAACTTTTAAGACACATCTAAATAGCTAGAAGCTTATCTGACCTGTATCTAACCTCCCAACCTTTTGTGGCTGACACCATCACTTAATATCATATATACATGTGTACATACATCATAGATAGATGCATATAAACTGCTAGAACATCATTTGCTTTTGCTTTTTTCCCCCCCTCAGCTCCTTTTACTCTTCATGGAGAAGTTTCTTCCTCTGTATCATCAATTTCTGGGGCTGCCTGCCCTACACAGATGACAGGTTGAGGAGTACAATCTGTCTGGTTATATGCCAGGAAGAAAAAAAAATCTAAATTTAGTAAACAAGTGTTGATGCAAAAGGTCACCAAGGTCTGCCAGGCCTTACGTGGGAATTGGGAATGAAGCATTGAAAAGTGGGGATGTTGCCAAGAACATGACTCTAATGGCTTAACATACTGTCAGTGACATGTGGGAAGGGTGAAGGCAAGAGGACAGAATCCTTGAGAGACAGGATAGATCCTGCCCTTGCTGATCTAGAGGAAAAGATAATACATATATACAATATACAGGGGTGCTTAGCAGAAGAGGTAGTAAAAAGTGAAAGATCACTTTAAGTGATTTCACCTAGTTGCTGCTGGTCAGATTGTAATTAAAAAGCCAGTGTTTTCTTTCAAAAATTTTTTTTTTTTTTTCTTTTAAAAGTGAAATTTCTCATAAACACATAGTCTTCTGAAAAAGTTTTCTATCCTGCATTTTTTTGTTGTCCTTCTGCCCCCACATGCCTGGGCCAGGAAGGCAAACAGTTGGAGAACTCTCTCAATATCCACAGTAAGAACCGCTTTGTTTGTTTAAGAGGTTGGCTAGGGAATGTAAAATGGAACCATTTCAAATCCTGCAGCATGGAAACAACTCCAAACTTCTTTTTTAAAAAATGCTCCTTAAAAAAAATAAATAATTTTTTATAGCATTTCCCTTTTCAAAGACAGACTTTAATGAATTTGACCTCACCCACTCCCAGTGGGAAGCAAGCAAGACCAATGTCAGTTAAGTACGTTCTTTTCTTAAATGAGAGATCAACCTGCTCCTTAAGATCGTATGTACAGAACTCAGTTATTCTGGCTTAGGTCTATGCTAGTTAATTAATGTGCCCAGTACTGGCCTAACAATCTTAAGTGTATAGACAGTCATGTTCCTGTGCCTGGGAACATTTCCTGGCACTGGTTTATTTACTGGTTCATTTAGAAAAGCTCTGGGTCCCTCCTTGAATAAAAGCACTAACCACTGCCCAGCCCAAAGGCTCCCACATTCTCCAGGTGAGGTGCAGACCTCAGAATTTCAGATACACATCTGCAGATAACACGCTTGATGGTTTTTAGTTATTTCTGGGGGGCCCCTTAGACATGAACAGGGGGTTACTGTTTGAAAAGTACCCTGTGACCCATCCCAGCCTGGAGACCTGTACTCAGTGTGCCCGGATTATTTCGCTCCCAAATTCCTGCAGAAATCCAGTTGATGTCATCCTCCGAGCTGCTATGAAGGGTGAGATACAGTTTATATGTAGTCTATCCTGAGACTTAGACCATGGGAGTTTTATACAGCTAAGCAAAACANACAGCTAAGCAAAACAGTTTAAATTTGTCCAAAATAGAGGGTGAGGAAACTCAAAGTAAGTGAGGGTGAAGGAACAAGCAGAGAGAGGGGAAAATCCTAAACATGTTTCTGATAAGAAATGTCAGGTGAAATTTATTTGAAATGATAGACCTGACAGCAACCACGATCTACTGCCCTACGTCTACTGGAGTCAAAGACACCACTTGAGACTTTTATGTTTGGCATAATTTGTTTCCTCATTTCTTCCCTTATCATAGCCATTAAATTGCTTGAGACTTTAATGTTTGGCATAATTTGTTTCCTCATTTCTTCCCTTATCATAGCCATTAAATTGCTTACCAGATTCTAGGAGGCACTGGTATAAGCACTGTTTTAATAGAAAGCTATTTAGTGGCTTCCCTTCTTCTCTCCTTTTTTGCACACGCACACATTTGCTATATATAAAACCAGTTTGGTTAAACTGATAGAGCCAAGGTCATAATTTCTCAGGGAAATGGCAGACTAATGGAAAAAAGGCTATAAATATAATAAAACATGAGTCCCATGACATTTACCAAGGACAATAGTTTCATAATAAACTATCGGGCACTTTGAAGCCTTCAGTTAGGCCCCCAAAAGACATCCTGCATCATCAGTGAAGAGGGGGCAGGAGCAGGAGATGGAGGGAAAACCAAGGAAACTTTGAAACAGCCAGGGAAAAATATGCCTGTGGTTTCCAAAGTGGTCGGAGCTACTAATGCTCTCTGAGGAGTTGAAGGATTAAAAGTTCAAAAGGGCAGGTCACGTGAGGGCACTGAGGTCTTGCAGTGCTGTGACCTAGGAAATACTGACTGGTCAGGGAGTGAACCCATCCACAGCATGTTACCAATTAGTGTTTAATGGCCAAATGTGGAATGCATTACCGCTTCTGAGAACTGAATATGTTTTCAAAGGGTCCAAGATGTTCTTTACAAACATTCCTGTGTGGTTTGATTCACACTGTGTTTGGGGAAATCTTCAAGCTTTGTCCAGAGTACAAAGCAGATATGTTGAAAATTCCAGTGGATGTAAGAATGGAACAAACATGGTTTAAATTTCTAAAGAGAAAAAAATTTAAGCTCAAGGACCCAGGTAGGGCCTCTAGGAGTTAAAAAGGAGATTCTCCTGTCATTGTTCAATCACTAACATGCTTGGCATTTAACTCAAGACCAAAGAGTATGGGGATTCAATGGAGCTCTCTCAGTTTATACCAGCTGAGAATCTAGTCCATGCTCTGAAGACCTTGCTATTATAGAGGCCTAATCTTGCAAACACTTCCTACAATACGCATTGCTTTTACATCACATCACAGTTGCAAACTGCACACATCAATAGATTTTAGGGACTGTATCAATAGATTTTAGGAACTGTACAGGGGAAGAAAGGAAGGCAAATTCACTAGACCCTGAAGACCTTGCTGAGCATTCCCAAAACCCAAAGAAAAGAACAAAGAAATAGTGCCAGAGTCAGTATACTTCACTTATCCTTAATTTTCCACTTCTCCCCTTGACTCTGACCTGACCCTTCCTTTGGTCCTTTTCAACTCCATACCACTTTTTTCTCACAATATTTTTTATGGGCCTTTATTTTTCAGCCTTCTGCCTCATTTTCAAAATTTTATCCTGCTTCCATCTTCATCTTCTTCTACCTTCTGAGAAACCTGTGTTCCTACTTACTTCCCAGATTGCCATGCATAAGACTGACTCATCTGTAGATCATATATCAGGCTAAATTTTGTACCCACTGCATTTTAAACTATTCTTTCAACTGGTACTCAGCCTGGATGCATATTTCTGGTGAGCTATATTACAGAGAAAGATCAGAAAGTCTTGTCTTAACTAGAGAAGGGCAAAAGGCAAAGGATGAAGTCTCTTGCTTATTGGTCCATCCTGTTCCATCTTATTTATGCTACCTGAAAGTGGTATAAAGTATCTCCCAAAATCTCAGTCTGCTAGAGGAAAGATTCTCTTAGTATATATAATACAGAAAATAAATGAGACTGCCTGCATTAGCACATCTTTGAAAATCTCAGTAAGGGGCAGGATGAGGGAGTGATGGGCCCGGTTTGGAAGTATACTGCAATGATGCTTGGCTGGACTGTTCTTAGAAAGGCCAGCTAATTTGTGACTGCCCCCAGGAGGTCCCAGGAAGAAGGAGCACAACAATGGCTTAAAGCCACAATGGCATCTCCCTGTCTTCCTGATGGGTTTAGAAAAAACACACTGAAATGTCTCACATCTGTGGAAACAGACAAACAGTGATGGTGGCTCATTCCACCTCCATTTAAACACAAGATACAACAGGTTAGCTTAAACCACACATGTATGACTTCCAGTCATCAAAAGAAGTAAAGTGAAAACAGTGGAAGGTGAAAACTTGGGTGAGAAGATGATGATATTCATAGAATCATAGAATCATAGAATTTGATGATGGTATTACAGTAGAAGATGTGGAGAGGTACAGCTCTGTTTACACAGGAGAGCACAAGCCATCCACAGACTAGGCTTCACATTCCTAGTCTAAGCCTTTCTGTCACAGGGCTGTCACAGAATCCATACACTTGATGTTTAAACAGTCCTTGTGTCTTGTTGGATAAAACCCATTTTGTACATCTCTGTGGGAGGATGATTGAAAAAAAAACATTTTAAAAATAAAAATATCTCTTAATGGTTTGTTTTTTAAGGAGCTTAAAGAATGGTAAAACCCATCCCTTGGATTTATTGGAAATCTTAGTTGACAGAACATAGTCAGACATACGGATTGGGATTTTTCTGGCGGTAGAGAACAAGAACATTGAATTTTTAAGAGGCTTGTTTTTCTAACCATGTAATAGGTGCTAACAGTTGAACAGACACTAGGACAATTTCACAGTTAGCCAGCCTGAAAAAAAAAATCTCTTTTCTTCTGAATTTATCACTCCCTTGGTAACATAAATAATCCATAGGTTCTCCACGCATCCATAGATTCCTCCAACCACCATCCCTTTCCAACGAGGTCATTCACAACTACGTGGATGTTTCCCAGAAACTCCTCTGAGGCACAGTGATGGGGTGATACCATTTTGGATGTGCAGTTTAAAAACATACCTTTAAATGTCTACCTCTACTCAGTTTTTGAAGGTCATGTTCAGTTAAGACAACAGCTGTTTATAAAGAAACAGAAAGTGGCAGACAGATCAAAAGTTTGGCATGTATGAATATTCCCTATTAATAGGTTCAGCCTGTTTCCTTTGTTGGAAGAAAGTATCCTGCTAGCAGTGGTATGAATTGTGCATTATATTATGCTTTTATGTAATAGGCATAGATAGCTATGTGTATCTCATAATACATACAGTACCTCTTGACCCAGAAGGTAGGCCCATCTCACTTTCAGAGATGCACATTACACAGACTCTTGAGAGCATAAACTAGATATTGGAGTAAAAGACTGCCTATGAGTGAAAGTATTGTTAGCATACTCTGTTCCTCCATTGCAACCTTCAGCTTTTAGTTCCTGTTGCACTGGAAAGGATAAAATGCCAAGACTGGCTGTTGTAGGACAGACTAGAACTCAGCCACCCAGGACGTATTTTGAAAAATTACTTTTCCCTATTCCTTCCTAATTGCTTTGGACTGTTCCTAGTCTATAGACGTTTGACATATGTTGCATACACACTCATGCCCCCAGTCCTGTGAAAACTTCTATTTATTCTGACACATTTCAAGTATCTGGATTCACAGGCACATCTCTGTGCTCATTCCAAGGGGAGTTTATCTGGCCGAGCCACCCAGCACCTGTTCAGGGTGGGCTCTCCACTCAGTCAGAGGATGTGCATCAGCCTTACATTTCAATGGGAGGGTAGATTAAGGATCACTGACTCAGCTGACTTGATCATGTGCAGCTGACCCTTTCATTCAGGGGCTGTTCAAAGTAGCAGCTGGTGAGTGCCAGAGTGATTTTAATGACTATGCACTCAGGCAGCAGCTCATTAGAAAATGGATGAAATGACTGCTCAGACTTCTTTACTGCACAGTTCCCTGAGCTGCTGGAGACCAGAGCTTGTGAGATACTGCTGTTAATTTCCACTGGTTGTGGGCACTCACAAATAGAGCATCAGGCATTTCAAGCATCATAGGATGGCACTCGAGAATCAAGCAAAGTTAGGCTAGTGATAGCTGTAACTCCAGAGACTGGTTAATGGCACGTTGAGACAGGATGGACCAAAAGCTTAAGAATTGCTGTGGAATTTAAGAAGCAGAAATCTGATTCTTTTTTGCACCGTATTTTCTGTAAGACCCTGAGCAAATCTCATAAGGTTGATTTAAGCTGATGATCAGGACACATCTCAAGAAACATTCTTCGTCAGCTCAGCTCTGCCCGCCTCTGCAATGACTACCGTGAACTGCAAGTTACCTTGATGCTGGTCTTCTTGTTTATTAACAGGAATAAAAATTTTAGGAATCCATCAGACCTTCCCCATGATTATCTTCATCTAGGGGCAATGTGATAACAAGTGAGGGACTGAGGAAGGAGGCCAAGAACCATATGTTGGTTTTGAACACTTATGCATGTATCATGAAAGCAAAATCTTCACAACTGCAGAAAGTGTAGAACAAGCAGTCTTGACCAGGTACTCTTATTTTCACCAGTTTCTGGTCACAGGCCAAGCCCTCTCTAGTTCCCTGAGTAATGCTGAGAAGTTTTGTAGTGGATGGTGGTGGTACACTATTATAGTACCTGATGATTTCAAGATAGTAAGTTGCAGCAGCTGCAGAGTTCCCCATCCCCTATATGAGACTGTACTTGGCAGATTCTCACTTAGTAAGAGAAGGCTGCATTCTCCTTCAAGCTGCTCCTCTCCAGCATGTTGTAAATCTGCTTCTTTCGCAGGAATAAACTGCTGGTTATAAAGGGTTCTCCGATTTACCAGATAAATATGTAATGGGAGTTCATGGCTGAAAATCAAAGACAGGATTATTTAGAAAGGAAACAAAATGACAGTATGAATAGTCATTGGGTAAGAATCCCAAGGGAAAAACTGCTCATGTCTTCAAATCAAGAGAAAGTTCCAAACTGACTTTGCCTTTCTGTAGTGATTTATCCGAGATGGCCAAATTTAGAACCTGTCAAGCTGGGTGCCTCCTGAGAGAAATTCAGTTTTTCCCTTTGGAGAATCACCCTTTGGAGGAAGTTCAGTCTTTTCCATTGACTGTGAAGGAAACTCACAACTTAGACACCAGTTAGAACTGGGCTTGACTGCTTTTCTTGGTGAATTTTGCCACTTATGAATTGCTGGGATAATTACAAGAATAAATGGATGAAAAGTAACATCCTATAGCAGAAGGGAGGGCAGCGTGGGTGATCCAATAATCTTTTACAACTTTAAATTACATAAATTAAGAATCTTTTACAGTATTAATACAGCACTATGTAGTTCAGGTTTCTCTGTACAGGAGGAGGACTGCAGGCAGCTCCCTCATCACCCTTCCTCTCCATTTTACTGGTGTGACAGATGCACTTCTTTATGACTAGCTGGTGTGACACACACATGGCTGCAGTTGCCTCTTCTTCATCTTCCTTCCATTCAGACTACGGCTGCCTCCAACCCTGACACTGCAAGTGGAAGTCCTGATGTGGTGATTGCAGGGGAAAGTTCATGTCAGCCCAGGCAGGCAGCCAAACACTGAGCTCATGTTAACACTCTTCCACCCAGACGTAAGAAGAGCACACTACAAACACACAGATTGATATCAGCATTTGGTGGGAACAGATCCAAGAGCTGGATGTCAGTGGGTTTTATGATGAAAAAGAAAAAAAGAGATTAAAAAAAAAAAAAAAAGTCATACAATCATACACAGTGTTCTGACTCCAGGTTGCTAAATTGGAGATGGTTCAGAGAAGAGCCACCAAAGTGATTAAAGGATAAAAATATACTTTACAGAAAGACTCAGGAACTCAATCTGTTTAATTTAATCAAAGAAAACCTTGAGGGATGACTTGATTACAGCCTGTTAGTACCTACTTGGGGAATAAAACTTCAATAATTGCCCCTTTTGTCCAGTATGAAAAGATTTAATAAGATCTGATGGCTGAAAGCAAGGCCAAAAAAAAAAAGAATCTAAAAATATTAAGTATTGTAAACAGTTTCCTGAACAGGTAAATTGTAAAACAAGGTTAGACTTTTTTTTGTCTCCATAAGATACTATACTACCCGTGTTGATATGGCCTGTCTGTTTCTCCGCTCCCCACAAAGTGCCTTAATTTGACTAAAGATAGTAATTTTATCAAATATGGGTATCTACGTTGGAGACATCTAATCTGATCTCATTGCTTTGCTTCCTATGTGGTAAGAATAGAGAAGTGGGCATTTTTAAGTGTATAGCTCACCTTCATGTTCAAGCTAATTTCCAAGTGTTTGGATGGGTGTCCTTAGCAATAAGCCACATGGGGTGAAGTACAGGTTTAGTGGGCTTAAGTACAGGAAGAAGTGTTTGAGACTTACATGTAGAGTTACAGAGACAGATGCTTTAATGAAGACAAACATTAGTTCAGGGGAGCTTGTAGTGTGTATTAGAAAGATGATTCAATCAGCTAGCATATTGTAAGGTTTTCTTCATCTTTTATAGCCAGAATACTGAAACCCTGCAGACATACTCCACAATTCTTCAAGGGAAGCTAAAGTGCAGGGAGAAGTTAGAGATAGCAGTTCTTAACTTTTTCCACAGTGACCAATCTCACCCCACACTCCTCCTGTTCAGCAGTGTGATACTGACAGGGAACTCATGAGGTCTCTAGCCCAACCTACTGCACAAGACAGCATTAGCTACGACATCAGACCAGGTTGCTCAGAGTGCTCAGAGCTTTATTCAGTCTGTTCTGGAAAATCTTTGAGGATGTAAAGCTACAACCTCCCTGGGCAACCTGTTCTGTGACTTGATTGTTGCAATATGTTTCTCCTTATTTCCAGCCCGGATCTCTGTTGTTTCAACTTGTACCTGTTGTCTCTCATCTTCCCATTTTGTAGAGCTAGGAAGACCCTGCCTCCATCTTCTTGATATCCTCCTTGCATGTACTGGCGGGCTGCTATCAGATCCCCCTAAAGCTGCCTCCTCCCTAGGCTGAACAAGCCCAGGT
>VYZV01031237.1:9039-21836 GCA_013401275.1 Pandion haliaetus | reverse complement strand
AGAAAGCAGTCATTTTGGTCAACCATGATTTATTCTTAGAAAATCTATCTTGACTGTTCCTACTTACCTTCTCCTCTGTGTGGCCAAAAATACGTTTCCAGAGGACTTGTTCCACTATTTCTCCAGGGACAAAAGTGAGGCTGACTGGCCTGTTGTTCCCCAGGTTGACCTTTTGGTCTCATTTTGAAATGGATGCAGCATTTGCCTTTCTCCATTTATCAGGGTTATCCCCAAGTTCCATGACCTTTCAAAGATAATAGAGAATGTCTGTGCAAAGACAACAGCCACTTATCTCAGCACTATGGATGCTGCCCATCCAATCCCATGGACTGGGGTGGGTCAATTTCTCAGAAGTAATCCATGATTTGGCCCTTCTCCACTGCTGGTAGATCTTTTTCTCCTTGAACCTTCTCACTAAGAAAAGGCCTGGGAAATCTTGTTTGTGAAGACTGAGACAAATAAGGCATCAAATACCTCAACCTCACCTGTGTCATGCATCCATCTCCTAAATCACCTATCTCATTCAACAAAGGGTCCGTATTTACCTTGTTCAGTCTTATTCATGTATATTCAGTCAGACATTACCTATCACAGTGACCAATATTGCTTCATTTTGTTTTCTTGTACTCTCCCATCTCTCTGCATTTGTTATTCATGCATTGTACTTAAATTCTCTGAAGTAGAAACTGTATTTTTATCAGATTCTTCCTTGGCACAATAGCATCCTGCAATGCAATACAAAAACTAGGGCTGAAAGTCCTGGCTCATATGGAGTCTAGCACAGTAACTTCCCTGTTCGTCACTTACTCTAGCACTGTTTGTCATCCAGGAAACACCTCAGGGAAGCAGCTCAGGTCAGAAATGCTCAATCCATAAAATTGGATCATTCAGCTCTTAAAGCCACCAGTGCTGAAAGAGATCTTTTCAAGACAGCAGGACCCATAATTTCCTTCTTAGGCAGCCATCAGAGGAGATATTCAAATGATATTTACACTTCATTGCACTCCTCATTCCATCTGGTCAGGAAAAGTCCAGAGAAATTCAAATACATTAGTTGGGTGGTTTTCTCAAGTCAACTTCTTTATGTTGCCCACCCAGCACTTAGCTCTCCTGGAAGAGAGGCTGGGTTAACAACGTATCAGACCCACTCTCACCCAACCCCATCAGGTCTCCACCAGAATAATTTTGCTAGAGAAAGCCTCATAGTGGAGCCTTTCAGTTACAGGTTGAAATCCTGTCTGGTGCTGAACTGAGAAAATAAATTCAGTGATTGCCTCACTGGGCACATGCAGAATATGTCCGTGGGATATATTACGGGCTGAAGTCTGCTTACTCTCTGAAGCAACAAGAGAATGCATACCTGTGTTGGCACAGTAATGATTCCAAGCTAATAAGCCATGCCGAATGGCAGGCTATGTTTGCTCCAGCATAGCATTCAGATAGCAGGATCACACAGCTTTTGGATTAGGGCTGACTGGTATCCTGCCATTTTGGAAAGAGCTGATACTTGTGCGGATGCACCTGTCCACCCCCCCACTAAGCACAAGGCTCTCCTGTCACCCAGAGTTATCTACCATAGCTACAAACTGCAAACATGATTTTTCCTGAATAAGGTTGTTCTATCTGTGCCATTTTTCAGTCTTACTTACTTGATTAAATTAGAAATTAGAAATAAATTGGAAAGAAACAACCAACAAAAAACCTCCAGTCTTTTCATACACTCCTACCATAGTCTCTGTATCAAGCAGTATTCAGGATACTGCACATATAGGAGACACTGGATGATATGGATAAGGGAAAAGAGAGAGCTTTACAGATTCAGAATGTCTGATTCAATATCCTGTCTCAGTTTCTCTACGGGAGCAAGGAAATACCATGGATTCCAGTTCAGAATTGTTATCATATACAGAGATATGATAGCGTTCTTCTGAAATGTCAAAAAACCCCACAGAGCAGGCATTTTTTGAAGACAAGATTCCTGTTGTGGGAAAAAAGAACTAGGGAAAGGGGAATTAACATATTCTACCTATACCTTTAAAGCTGTGTACTCACAGCTTTCAGATTACTGTCTGTAACAAACAAAGGAGAGATAAGTACCTTTGACTTCATTTATTTCTGCTGAAGAAACTCAGAACCTTTCAAGACTGGACAGAAAGTCTCATAGCTATTCAAGGTACCCAAAAGATTTTAGTTGGTTGATCTGTGTTGTTTTAAACACACTGTTCAATACTTCAAGGAAGAGTTCTCTCTGGCTAACTTCCCCAAAAGAAAAAGGAAATGCACATTATTTTACGTAAGTGAAGGAGAGAAGGTATTCTAGAAGCCACCTGTACTTTCTTCCACTCTCCTTCCTCCACCCACATGAAAGAATGAGGAAACTAACAATGAATTACCCATTCACTTCTTGACCCCTAAAAAGGCTTAACTGGGACTCTAAATGGGCTGCTTTCTTCAGACATGAAACAGCAATAATAATGTGATGTGACATCATTAAATCACTTCCAAAAAAGTGTAACACTGGCTCAGAAGTGATCTTGGAATCACTTAATAGCTTTGGCAGTTCTAACTTTTTCCCCATTCAGTAGAAGGTGCTAGTCCTCAAGGACAGTTACTTCTAGACCAAGCAACAAATCTCAGCCATTTTGGCTGCTTGCCTAGTCAAAAGTGTGGTATGAGTTTGTTCCAAATACACACATCACCTCCAGGCAGAAACCAAGCATGGAGAATTGCCAGAAAGACTAATGCATGAGGAAGTTATTAACATGTGAGAACAGGAAGTTATAAATGAAGGCTATATTGCAAACTTTATTTTGGAGGGTGTTACCAGGCTCCTCCCAGCCTGGTAAATATTTGTGTAGCTATCTAAGAACCTGATCCTTCTTCCATAGGAATCAAGACAGTGTTTACTATTGCCTTCACTGGTACAAGAGTCAGGCCATCAAGTATTTTATACAAGTATTGCAGTTTTTCCTTTCTCAAGGAAATGAATTTTGAAAAGCAAGTACAGTTGAGTTTACAGAGACTGTCTTTCTGAAGTCTTTATGGCAAGAAACTCTGTGGTTTTCTAAGGAAACAGAACTTCTTGTCATTTAGAAAGAAGTTCTGAAAAGTACACATTAGAACCTGAAATGAAATGATGCTAAAATTTTCATTTCTCTACTTTATATCTATCCAATTCTGTCCCCACAAAAAGGCATGATGTGGGAGAACATGTTCAAGTCCTACCTATTAATAGACACACAAACCCTCATGAAGGTATGTCACATAGTTTGAAATTGAAATGCAGTTCTCCAGCCAATGTATTTCAAAATTAGAGGGGAAAAAAAAAAAGAAGGTTAAATGGAGATAAAGATCATTTCCCACTTATGAAGACCTCATGTGGATCTGGCCAAGGGCATCCAGCCCAGACATTCCAAGAGACTGCTGCTGTAAAACAAAATTACTCTTTTTAAAGCACTTACTTGAAATACCGAATCTAAATGTTCTTAAGATGAAAGAGCCTCTTTAGTTAATTTTAGACAAGGCTGTCCTATTTTGGTTGTGGACTGGAAACAAAGAAAAGTAAAATGTTTACTCTGAGAACAACAGTGCTGGGCACTGAGCCCAAATACAGCTATCTCCCATAATTCTCTTACCATATAAGATATGGTTCCTTCTAGAAGTATTTACATCAGTCTGAACTACTGCAAAATGGCCATGCAGCTCATTACCAAATATCAGATCAGTACAGTCTGCTGCACTTCTATACACTGTAGTCTTAGCACTTTTTCCAGCCACTGTCTAGAAGAGTCAGTGGCAAGTTATACGAATGTATAATGAAGAAAGCAAAAGGAGACTGGACAGCCACCGTCCAGAAGAGTCAGTTGCAAGTTATACGAATGTATAATGAAGAAAGCAAAAGGAGACTGGACATGAGAAGTGGGTGAGACCTTCAGCTTTCAAGATTGTGAAAGCAAGGGCAAAGGCACTAAACCTGATAAACTAAACTTGTGGCTCAGAGGATGTGTGACATTAATAGGGGAGTGTGAACACAGGTGAAAGAGGCCTGGCTCCAGCAATTGCCTGTAAATGATGGCTGTGAAAGATCAATTTTGGAATGAATGAAAAAGGCACAGGTTCACATTGCAGACCAGGTACAAGGGTCTCAGGCTGTCAGAATGGGAGATGAACAAGAAATACTGAGAAGGAAATGATTCATTCTACAGATGACAAAGTTTTGCCAATAACAGGTCTTGTTTGTGTCTTTTGGCCTATTTTCTTTCTGTGAAACACATAAAATAATACATTATATAAACCAGGCTTGTTTTAATGACTCACTAGATGCTGCTTACAAAAGGCATTGATCATGAACACCACTGTAAAAATGTAAGTCGTATTGGAACAATAAGATACAGGCCTTCTATGATGGAGTGACTGCATCAGTGGACAAGGGAAGAGCTACTGATGTCATCTACCTGGATTTCTCTGAGGCCTTTGATACGGTCCCCCACGACATTCTTGCCTCTAAACTGGGGAGAGAAGTATTTGGTGGGTGCACTGTTAGAAGGATAAGGAATTGGCTGGATGGCTGCAACCAAAGAGTTACAGTCAATGGCTCAATGTCCAAGTGGAAACCAGTAATGAGTGGTGTTCATCAAGGGCCTGTACTTGGACAAATACTATTTAATATCTTCATTAATTACACAGATAGTGTGATCGAGTGCATCCTCAGCAAGTTTCCCAATGATATCAAGCCAAGTGGTGCAGGTGATTCGCTTGAGGGAAGGAATGCCTTCCAAGGCACCTTGATGGGCTTTAGGAAGGAGACCATGTGAACCTCATGAAGTTCAACAAGGTCAAATGCATGGTCCTGCACCTGGGTCAGGGTAATCTCCAATATCAGTACAGACTGGGGGATACATTGATTGAGAGCAGCCCTACGGAGAAGGACTTTGGGGTACTGGTGGATGAAAAATTGAATATGAGCCAGCAATGTGCACTTGCAGCCCAGAAAGCCAATTGTATCCTGGGCTGCATGAAAAGAAGCCCTGTCAAGGGGTCAAGAGAGGTGGTTCTCCCCTTGTACTCTGCTCTTGTGAGACCCCACCTGGAGTACTGCATGCAGTGCTGGTGTCGCCAGTACAAGAAAAACATGGACCTGTTACAGTGGGTCTAGAAGAGGACCATGAAAATGGTCCAAGGGCTGGAACACCTCTCCTATGAGGAAAGGCTGAGAGCGTTGGGGTTGTTCAGCCTGGAGAAGGGAAGGCTCCGAGGAGACCTTATTGCAACCATTCAGTACTTAAGGGGGCCTTAAAAGGGTGGTGGAGAGCCTTTTTACCAGGGCCTGTAGTGATAGGACAAAGGGCAATGGTTTTAAACTGAGACTGTAGATTTAGACTGAATATAAGGAAGAAATTTTTTATGATTAGGGCGGTAAGACACTGCACCAGGTTGCCCAGTGAAGTTGTGGATGCCCCATCATTGGCAGCGTTCAAGGTCAGGTTGGATGGGGCTTTGAGAAACTTGATCTAGTGAAAGGTGTCCCTACCTATGGCAGTGGGGTTGGACTAGATGATCTTTAAAGGTCCTTTCTGACCCAAACCATTCTATGATTCTGTGAGATACGTATGTTGGCTCCCTCACAATAAAAAATAAAAAAAAAAATCAAAAATTTCAAAGAAGGAAAGCAAATTCAAAATGCCGGTCATTGTATGGCAGTAGCCAAACAACTCTGCCAAACAACAAATTAATTTTAAATAGCATCACAGCTAGGGGGTGGGAAATGTTGGTTTCTCATTTTACTGTTTCTTCACCCAAGTATTTTTCTCTACTTTTCAAACCTTTTTCCTTATTTAAGCCATTTCAAAAGCAAAAAAGAAAAGTCAAAGGGCAGTAGTAAAACATTTAACAAAGAAAACTAAAATTGTAAGGAAGAAATAAAAGTCTCGATTCACATGAAAAATTGTCATTTTGTTTCCAAATTGCCTGCAAAAAAATCCAACCACAAATACAAATTTTCCGTGTAAACATCTCTGCTATTTTTATTGCCATTTTGGTTTGAAGGGGCACTTGAATGTTAGGATAGACCCGGGACTTCATAATTTTAAATATACCAAATGTGTCCATTAAAAATTAAGCAAAAGTATTCAATTAAAGACATAGCATCTGAGTCCAAAAGAGATCAATGTACTTTAATTGCCAATGCACTTTGTTGTCATTTTAAACTATATCTCCATGAAGCCCATCAGACAAATCCATGATCACTTATCAAAGTAAGCGAAGTTTCCTAGCAGCTGGAGGATCAAAGAAGAATAGGCCTTTAGTCTGCAGACTGCATCAGTGCAGTTCTTCAAAGGCAAATAGACTTGTCTGTCCATGACTGAAGAGCACTTTGAGATCCTTTGGGATCACAGATGCTGCGATTCAAAGCACGCCAAGAAGTGTGAAAGTCAAAATTACAGAACAGTGCTCTGTCATCTGGGAAGAGGATTTTAAAATGAACTAGGGCCAGATTCTTCATCATCTGGGTGAACTCACAGAAAACTTTGCTTTGATATTTCCAGAAAAGGCCGTTTGTGAATTGTGAAGAAAACAGCATCTGACCTTAGTAAGGATCTTAGTGCATCTTAGTGGAAGTATTATATCTTCTCCTATTTTCCTGGTGCAGATCACAACAATAGGCATCCCACTCTGCCCTACACAAAGAAGCTCTCTCCTCTTATTGGGGACTTATATCTGGTATTATGAGAGATAGGTGTTATTTTGAATGCTGCATAAATATTCTGTCCCCAGTACTGAAGCAAGTGAGGGAATTCCTAAGGCAAAAAAATAGTTTCTTCTTCAGCACTTTTGGAGTGGATGAAAATGTCATCAAGCTGCATCCTTGGGAGAGCAACAGAACTGCTCTGAGAAGAATGAAGTGAGAGGAGGGCTTTAAAGTGGAGATCTAGCAGAAATTTGGCTAGATGAGCAGGTAAAAGCTGGAGATCACCTGACTATCTTAGCTCTGCTGATCCTTCACAATTCTTTTTTTTTGTGTGTGTGTAACCCATTAAATCTCTCAATGTTTGAGAAAGAAGTAAAATGTCTTTATCTTGGTCTGTAGGTGAGGCACAGGAAGGTGGAGTAGCTTACTAACATTAGAGTGTATCAACAACACTTCTTGCACTTAGGGATGGGCTGATATTCCTCAGTTATCCTGACTTCCTTAGGCACCACGCTCCATGCTGAGCACAGAAATTAGTAGGTATTTCACCAGTGACAAGCCCTGTTCCCCTAAACAGCAGGCCTGCACTCCTTCACTAAGCTACCCTTTCATTTTTGCAAACATTTCCTGATTCAATATGTAGTGCTGTTTTTAGATGAAGGTTTTGACTACTTCGTGAAGCACTGAAGTATGTGAGGAGGTTTTGTACAAGAAAGTATTCCTGAATATTAAAAGCCAGTCTTTTTTCCTACTTGGTTAGCTGTCATGATTTGATGATCCTGTTAGTCCCTTCCCTACACACAGCTGGAGCCCTCCATTGTGTCAGTCCTTTTTATGGCCAGGTATGATAAACTGCACTTCCTTGCATATGCAACATGTTAATAAACTCTGTCCATGAAGGACAAACAGGAAAATGGTGAGTGAATAGGTGGATGAGTGTGGAGTCTAGAGAGAGAGCTAAAGACAGTGACGAAAAAGTAGACTTTCTTCTTTCATTTAGTTCTCAACACTTTTAGCCTGTGAACAGTTTAATCTCTTAAACTATCATGTCTCCCATAGTGCACAGTTGCCTGTTTTCTTCGCTCTTGAAAAACTGTTTGCTGTTTGACACATGTAGTTCTAGTATAGCCTAAAGAGAAGATCAGTTTACAACTTCCTCCAGGATTACTGCTTCTTTAGAAATTGTTTCTGGTCCAAGACTGATGGCGGGGCATTTGAGAAAGTTTCACAAAAGTTGTAAAACAGACAGTCTTGTATCATCTTAACTCTCCCCTCTCCCTTCATTTCCCCGAATGAAATCATGTATGAGATAATCTGAAAGATTTTCTTTCTCAGTAAGAAACTGGCTGTTCTCACCTCCAGCTGATCAGATTGTGGCTGAGAATATATGGGCCTTCATTGCTGTTTGAAATTTCTACCTCTTCCCAGAGGAGACTTCCTGCACTGTGAGGCGAATCAAAATGAGTAACACCAGACACTTGCATGAAATACACTATTTCCTGCCACTGTGCTGGAACATTGATGTACATATAACCAGCAAGGGCAAGAATATAAAATTGCAGAAATTAGCTTGAAATTTGGTTCACTCACTCTTGAATCTTATTTGCCAGGAATACCTACACAATGAAGTATTTTAAATAAAAGTAGTTACAGAAAATTATCTATTATGTTTTAAATAACAGCAATAGGGAACCTAGAGTCTTCATGTGCTTGAACATTTTTTCTGAAAGGCAAGTATAAAGTTCACCCAATTGAGGTGATAATGACGAAAAAGTTTGTCTGAGAGCTTTTAAAAAGCTGAACATCAAAGTCTTACTTTTAATGTTTGAGAATATGTGAGCTGTGTTGCTATTTGAAATTTCTACCTGTTCCCAGGGGAGACTTCCTGCACTGTGAATGGAGACCAGTAAGCTTAAGGCTAAGTTCTGTGAAGTTAGCCCAGGGTTTTTTTGATGCAAGGACATGAAACAAGCTTTCAGAGAAGGAGATACATTCAAGAGCTCCACTGCAACCAGTGTGACTAAACACAAGCAGCATCTGCTCTGCTGTAACACTCCATTGGGAGAATTATTTATAGCATGTTAATTCTATAGTAATTGATGATATTACATAGCTCATCAATCTAGTAACAATTACCTGCAATAGGTTGACATATCCCATGTAAGGGATGGGATTTTAGTATTTATTTTCCTGTCAGAAATATATGTACAATAACAGTAGACATTTCTGTTATCTTAACCAAATTACATTTAACTCAGCTCTGTTAAAAGACGGAAGACTCAATACAATTCTGCTGGAGTCTACCTTAATGCTTTTTTTTTTACCAAAAAAACCACCCCAGAACGTACTTTTATAAGACATGCCTTGTTTCACAAGTGGCTTTTCACTCCTCACACTGAGTTTGTTTGTGAAGAAAATTTGATTCTGCTCTCCTGCCTCTGGGAAATTTCAGTTGTCCATGTAGAGTTGTACACAGATATGTGCACAAGTCTCACGAGGAGCGGCTGAGGGAACTGGGGTTGTTTAGTGTGGAGAAAAGGAGGCTGAGGGGAGGCCTTATCGCTTTCTACAACTACCTGAAAGGAGGTTGTAGCGAGGTGGGTGCTGGTCTCTTCTGTCAGGTGGCTGGTGATAGGATGAGAGGAAATGGCCTCAAGTTGTGCCAGGGGAGGTTTAGATTGGATATTAGGAAAAAATTCTTTACTGAAAGGGTTGTCAGGCATTGGAACAGGCTGCCCAGGGAAGTGGTCGAGTCACCACCCCTGGAGGTATTTAAAACATGTGTAGATGCGGCATTTAGGGACATGGTTTAGTGGTGGACTTGGCAGTGTTAGGTTTACGGCTGGACTCAATGATCTTAAAGGTCTTTTCCAACCTGAATGATTCTGATTCTATGATTCTATGCAGCACTAAAATGAATATCCCATACTGCAGCCTTGTCCCTTGCTTATGTAGAGTCTTCCTGTGCCTGGGGCGTCTCCAATACACAAGCAACAGTCCTTTTTCTTCCACCCCAAAAGAACTAATGATGGAAAGCAAGATGGGAAAAAAAAAAGGGAAAGGAGAAAGGGAGTGGACAAATGATCATTTCTCCTGGAAGAACAGGCTTGAGTAGGGAAAGGCTTGAGAAAATGAATGCAAAAGGTTCAAAAGCCAGAGAGTAAATAAAAGAAATTTCCAGTTGTTAAAGCTCTCACAAGACAGAGTACATTCAGGACTCTGGGGACTTGTCCTATGACTTTGAATTGCTTAGAGGTAGTTATACTAAATTACTAAAACTCTGATTCCATAAGTTACTGTGGGGAGAGGTAAAGATGGCTTTTTTTTCTGTACAAAGTCCTAATGGCAGATCTTTAATTTCAGGAGAAGGACAGAGGCATATTTAAACACAACACAAAACATTTCTGGTATAAAATGGATTGTACAAAATGCTGTTTCATGAAACAAGGTTCCATAGGTCAGTAAATAAACACTAGCTAGCTCTCGTTTCATGATGTATTTTTTACAAAAACACTGTCAAAACATGAGAGAAAACCAAACTACAGCTATAGAACTACCACACAGATCCTGCAAAGAAGAGGAAAAGCAAAAGCTTCACTTATGGAGTCTCCCACTCATCATTTAACTTAAAAAAAAAATTGTGGTTCTCCCTGTGGAGGAGGTGAAATATTTTGCCCATCACAAATTTGTCAGTCTCTTGGTGGTTCTGTGAATGGTGGTAGCCAAAGGGCTCAGGCAGAGACAGCACTTGTGGTATTTCATCCCTCTGTCATCCCTCCACTGTCTTCCCACTGTTTCTTTAGACCTCTGTAACAGCTTGACTACAGAAATTTCTGCCTCAGGCTTCCCTGCCTGCTACTTTCTTTCCACAGTGCCTTGAACTGGATCATTTTGCAGAGGAAACAGCATGACTTTCATGCTGATTTCCAAAAAATGAGGCAGCAGAAAACAACCATCCTTTCAGGCCTTTCTCATCTCCAGGACTCTCAGAGAAGGAGAAGGGATAATGCCATAGATGGGTATTTTCTCCCCTATTTTTTGGTTAGTGCAGAATTTCCAGAAGAAAGACAAAAATGGACAAATCCAATGAAATTATATTCTGATTTTGGCTCATTGTAACTATTCTTGTTCGAAGTTTTGGTCTTCATGTGCACAGCATTGACTTAAGTTGCATCGTGGTGGCAAGCACTAAAGAATAAATAGTCTTACAGGAGTACTTTTGCACAAATTCTGAGGGAGGTGACACAGATTTGGTTATAAATGTGGACTTCTCCCATTTTCAGCTATCATCCCTTTGATATTTGATTCACTTTGATTCTTGTGCAAACCACTGTGGTGCTGAGATCAGTACACAAATTTTTAAATGCAAGGTATGTAATATAAAGTCATGTATGTACACCTAGAGGTAATTGTCAAATTGGCTGGAGCTAAGATCCAGCTGAAGTCTGTTAAAGCTGGGAAAAGCTTGCATTCACCTCATCAGGTGCTTGTTATACAGACTGACACCTCCACATAAACTCCTGGACCCTTTGTAATGAAAGTCCTCTTGGTAGTAGCAACCATTGTTTTAGAAGATTCCTGTTCATCTATTAATATGTTGCAAACTCATTTTTCGTACTAATTTCTGAAAGCCTAGTTAGGATCTATGATTAGTGCCCATAGTCATATAATACAGAGATTATTCTGTTATGTGTAATCACCTATGACTGTAAGCACCTATCATTGTCTTGTCCAAGATCACAAGAATGATTCTTCAGCATAATTTAAAACAGAATCCAACAGTATAAGGTCCTAAGTCATGGGTCTGAACCTCTAAAATTTTCTCCCCAATCAAAAGTTAACCACCCATCTAGAAATTAGCAAATTCTGTTTGCCTAAATATAAATTATATGTAGAATATATATATACATATAGTGGTTCCACAAATATATGTACATACATACATATACTGTCCTGGTTTCAGCTGGGATAGAGTTAATTGTCTTCCTAGTAGCTGGTACAGTGCTATGTTTTTGAGCTAGGTATGAGAAGAATGTTGATAACACACTGATGTTTTCAGTTGTTGCTAAGTAATGTTTAGACTAAAGTCAAGGATTTTTCAGCTTCTCATGCCCAGCCAGCAAGAAGGCTGGAGGAGCACAAGAAGTTGGGAGGGGACACAGTCAGGGCAGCTGACCCAAAGTGGCCAATGGGGTATTTCATACCCTGTGATGTATATAAACTGGGGGAGTGGGTATGGGGGGGATCACCACTCGGGGACTAATGGGGTGCGTCGGTCAGCGCGTGGTGAGCAATTGTATTGTGCATCACTTGTATATTACAATCCTTTTATTATTACTATTGTCATTTTATTAGTGTTGTCATTATCATTATTAGTTTCTTCTTTTCTATTGTATTAAACTGTCCTTATCTCAACCCTTGAGTCTTACTTCTTTTCCCTGATTTTCTCCCCTATCCCACTAGGTGGGGGGTGAGTGAGTGGCTGCATGGTGCTTAGAGTGGCTGGTGGTGCTTAGTTGCTGACTGGGGCTAAACCATGTCATATACATACATACATAAATACATAAATATCTGCCTAAGTTCTATTAAGATTCATATAGAAGAAAATTTGATAAAGTACTTCTAGTGTACATGAACAGAAATGCTTGAACAATGGCCAAAGCAATGAAATAAGCACATTTAAAATTACATAGCCCATACATGAGCCCTATTCTACAGAACTATGCAAAAGAGTCCCTGAGTTTCTAAGACATCAGCTGAAGATGTGTAAGAAGCCACTGGTGTAAGGGAAGTGATGTCAGGAGACAGCAAAACTGGAACCAAATCAAGAGTTTCAAGCAAAGAAAAGGACCCCGAGAGTGTTTCTTTTAAGATAATTGCATTTCTTAGAAAATTAATTTGCTGATATCACAAGAGAGTAGAAAACTCTTGCTTCACTTTATCTAAGAAATTAATTGTGGCAGCCAAAATATTTCTTGATCATGGAACTAATGTCATAACAAGAAATGCATGCATGCATAGAGGTGTATCCTCAGGTCAGTACTCTATCCAGCATTTCCCAGTCTTTGGTCCTTGGGAATAAGGGAAACCAAAGAAGCGTTAAAGAAAG